>QOCX01000036.1:466152-505583 GCA_005959815.1 Sarcophaga bullata | reverse complement strand
AAAAAAAAAAAAAAAAAAAAAAAAAAAAAAAAAAAAAAAAAAAAAAAAAAACTTCAGCAACAACAACACAACAACTGCAAGTTGTAACCATGTTTAAATGGACGCATGTGTGCGTATTTATTCAAAACAATTTCTCTGTTTTTTCTTAGTTTTTTTTTTTGTTTGCCTTTTAACTCTCCAAGGCAATTATCCTTTTGAGAGAGGGTGGCTGTACTGTGAATGCATTAAAACTGTGATGATGGCATTTTCTTCATTACAACAATGATAGCCGGGGTAACAACAACTATTGCCCTTAAGCTTATTGCTAAAAAACAAAAAAAAAAACAGTTCTTATGCTCGAATGGATTTTTGGTCTGGTTTGGCTTTTTTTAAAAGGTAGTTTTTTTTTCTTATGACCAACCAGTTGACCAGTTGTTGTTGTTTTCTTGTTGTTCTCTTGTTGCTATTGTTGATCTCCAGGCGTCTGTCTAGGAAATTAAATCGAAAATTTAATGTAATTTTTCGATATTATCACACACAAGAGTAGGCTATTTAACTGACTGATGACATGTTAGAGGATTATTTTGCGTCTGTATAAATAAATAAATAAATAAATAAGCTTTTGCTTGTAGCAGAAAAAGGAATGGAAAATATTTCCAAAGGACCTTTGGAATTGGAATATGAAAATAAACAATAAGATTTTGTTTTTAACCTGTAATGTAAATATGATGTCAATGAATATTTTCCTAAGAAAATATTTTCAGATTTGAAAACTATACTTCGTTTATAGGCTGCATATTCCCGGTTATACTCGGACTTTAATTCTTAATTTTTTAAATTTCTTCTCATGACTTTATTAGAATTATTCTGAGTAATTTATGGTAGGCAACAACCATATTTTTTGCGCAATTAAAGCCATCCTGGGTCCGTGAAGGGAATTTTCGCGTAGTCGTCATCATCCTAGACGAGGTAATGAAGGGGGGTCTACCTTTTAGTTGTACATTCTCCTTCGCATCTTTAAGGGACTATTTTTGTGATTATTTTATTGGCCATGTTTCAGTGTTCATAATAAAATGTCTCTACATATGCCGATAATTGGTTTCTTATAATGTCCGGGGGTTCAATCAATCTGAATTATTCGGATTTGCAGTCAAGCACCTCATCACCTCATTTGCCAAAAAAATATTTTTAAAAATTTTGAAGACCCTACTTCACCTTATTAACGTTTGCCAGTTATAGTAGGTCCCAGCAGAGATTTAAAAAGAATGCAAAAAATGTAGCCGCGGTCTAGTGGTTACTGTGTTGGCTTACTAGACGTGAGGCCACTGTTCAAATCCCGGTTCAGACATCTAGAACAGAACGAAATACGAAAAAATATTGCTTCGGTGACTTTCTCTTAGCAGATTTCTGGCAAAAAGGCTGAGAGTAAATAAAAGTTTCTCAAAAATCTGTTGTTCTTAGTTGACTTTCAACGATAGGTCCCACCACTCATGTTTAAAATTAATACACCCAACGGAAGTGATATGAGAAAACTAGGTTGTAATCCTGATTGAAGGATTGTAACGACTAATTATATGTGCAACCCGGTTTGGAAACCGTGTTATCGGCATCTTCTAACCATTTCTGCAGTAACGGCTTCAATTTGCACATGTTCTTAAAGCTTAAATTCAAAGCCTCGAAACGTGATATGGTGATCTGTGAGAAATCATTGCCATACAGTTTACCCATGGCCAGGCCTACATCACCTTGGGTGAAACCCAACTTAATGCGTCTTTGTTTGAAAGTTTTTGCAAGTTCCTCCAGGTCAGTGGTTTCTTCAGGTGATTGATCTAAAGTTCGTGCCGTCATAGACAGGGTACATGCCCCAGAGCCTTTTGAGTTTTGTGGTGTGCTAGAATAGGGTATAGCCATTACCTCAATGATATAAAGATTTAGAGTGAAGAACTCGTCACTGTCATACTGTTTGAGCTGTACATATGCAAATGTATGTTTTACTTTGCCTTTTAGAAAACTATACATCTTAGCAGTTAATTGTGGAACTGCCTTCTACATGTTGATGGAATCCACACTTTGTGATCCGCCTTTTTTTTTTCTAGCCTTCAGCTATTTCACTTGAGAATGTTTGCTTTAAATCCTTACAAATTATTAACAATTTTATTAATTTTTATAGAGTTATTTGGTTGTTTATAATGAATGCCCTTTAAGTGTAAATACTTATTGTTTAAATATTTCCTAAATAAACATTCACAGCCAATTTATAAAGGCTTCCAAAATATTTCCGTCTATTGAGGAGGCAATTTATTCGTGGATATCAAATGAAATCAAAATGGCACGCGCCAAAAAATAAACAGGAAACATCAACCATTTTTTATTTTAAATGAATTTCCTTCTACGTATGTATATCGTATTAAATCGTATACGAAATTATGATAAATACGAAATAAAATACTCTTTTTATGAAATACCAATAAAAAAAGAAAAAGAGTTAAAAAGCAAAACTTGCTTCCACCACTCGTAAGAGTTGTTTAATAATGGCACTGGAAAGTGGATTTATAAGATAAACCATCACAAACACACATACTTTCAGCAAGAGGTAAGGAAAAAAAAGGTTCACTTTTCCAAAATCACAGTGACAATATGTTGTGTTTGGCCTCTTACACTCGTTTACTTCTCACGTAAGTAGAGTGGGAGAGCCCTTATTTGTATATTCGTTCAAGTATTTGGAAGTTGTTTTTTTCTTTCTTCCTTTTTTTTCTACTTTAAATAAATAGTAAACAACCATATTTTCTTCTTATTTGCTGACTCCCTTGCCATCTTACGATCGATGTTCATCTCAATTGAAAAGGGTTATTTAACAGGAATACGAACATAAACATGAACATGAAAATCAATTCACACATCGTTATAATGTTGTTGCTACAACTTGTTGTTGTGGGTCTTAAGAAAGAACAAAAAAAAAAAAAGAAACTCATGTTGCAACCCCTTGCTGTTGTTAAAAGATTTATGCCCCCGTGCCCTGGAGTCCTGGTTTAGAAGTTTCTTATGTTTGTTGGTCGTTTATGTTGGTTTTTGTTTTTATTATTGTTTTGATGTGACATAATGTTTTAAATGCTTTCCTTTTTTTTCTTCTTCTGCTTCTTCTTTATTCTTTGTTAAGTTTTAAATGTCCTTTAAAACATCCTTTTTTTTGTATACGAAAGTGGTTTGAGTTAGGCTATCGAATTTACTTACGATGTTTCGATTTAAAACGGTTTGTTTGTCAATTTATTAAATTGTCTGTTGACATACAATAATTTTGCTCATACCAAAATGAGGGTGGTGTGAGGCCCCCAAATACTGAAAAAACTTTTGGGAACGTTTTAATTCGTTTAAAAAGGATTTTATTGTTTAAGTTTTCGCATACGTATTTAAAATACCTTAAGAAAGGAAAACAATTCCAAGCAGAAAAATGGTTTAAAATTTAAATTTTACTTTCTATTCCGAGCGTTCCCAATAAGTTCTACCAATTGGAGCAAGAAAACTCTATCATCTGGTCCTATGTTTCTCTCTTTTAGGTTTCCTTTGAAACAATGTAATCTTTCATCGTATTCTACTGCCTAGCTTCAGGGTCTCACACATACATAATTGACCATTACAATTTTTCAGTCTTGATAACGATTCAGCTAATCACACCTCTTGTTGTGTGTGTTAATATTTTACATGACTGTCGAGACCCAAAGTTCAAAGTCAACTCCGTGCTACAGATTTTTCTGAGAAATTTTTCATGATAATTTTTTACTTACTCTTAGAATCAGTGGTATATAATGACTTGCATTTTTTTTGAACGATGATTTACATTTTTGGCCGGTGACTTGCTTTCTTTGGGCTATGACTTACAGTTTTTAATTGATGACTTGCATTTTTTGGATCGATAACTTGCAGTTTTTTTATCGATATATTGCATTTTTTAAACTTTTGTCAATGAGAACAAAATTAGCATCGTCCTCTGTATTAGTTTCGGCGCCTATATCTGCGGTCCCAAATAACGCTAGACTGTAATGAAAACTTTTTATAGCATGGTAATGTCCCTACATGGCAATGTCCCCACATTTTAATTTTTAAACGGTTTAGACTGATTAATACCGAACACTTTTTGTTGCTCATTTGAAGAAAACAATTGGATTTTTCGCATATATCAGCGGTCCCAAGCAATGTCCCATAATAAGGAAATCTGTTTTGAAATACTTGATATAATGGCTCTCCAGTCAAAATTCTATTTTTTTAACTGTTTAAGCCCCATTTATACGGAGAACTTTTTTCTCTTTTGAAAAAAAAACTAAACAATTAGTATCGTTGCCTATATCTCCGTTTCCAAGTAATGTCCGACCATAAGGAAACATGTTTTGAAATCCTTGATATCATGGCCTTCCAGTTGACTAGGTTCATTTCCCCCACAATTCTATTTTTTAAACGTTTAAGCCCCATTTATATAGAGAACTTTTTTGCTCTTTATAAAACAAAAAACAATTAGCATCGTCGCTTATATCTCCGGTTCCAAATAATGCCTGACAGTACGGAAACGTATCCTTGATACCGTGGATATATAGTGCGATACTGGTAGTAAGTATCATTTTCTCACAATATCGATCGTTTGCCTCTGAGATTGTTAAAACAATTTGGATTAGAAAAATCGGACTAGAAACAAGATAACTTCCATTTTTCGTCAGTGACTTGCTTTTTTTCGAATGATGACTTGCATTTTTTACAATGACTTGCAGTTTTGATTGATGACTTGCATTTTTTGGATCGATAACTTGCAGTTTTTTGTCGATAAATTGCATTTTTTTTCACTTTTGTCAATGAGAAAAAAAATTTAATTCGTCGTCTGTATTAGTTTCGACGTCTATATCTGCAATCCCAAATAATAACGCTCGACTGTAACGAAAACTTTTTTATAGCACGGTAATGTCCCCACATGACCATGTCCCCACATGTCAATTTTTTAATTTTTAGAACAATTTGCAAATTACTGGAGAAGTTGTTGCCACTCAGGATAATTTTTGATATTCCTGGAATTGATATTCCAGTCTTCTGTTAAACACTCAAAATATTGCCTATGTTAAGGTTAACATTGTCTCTGTTAACCTTAACATTGGCTCTGTTATAGCGATTTAAATTTTTTAATGAAAAAAAAAAAAAAAACTGCATTGAATTAAATTTTTGTTGTTTTTTTTTTTTTGGTTTTTTTTAAATATGTTCTTCGTTTATTGTTTATTGTTTTCTTAATAAGTATTTATTTATACACATTGTAACATATAATTTACATTAATTGGTTGTATTTTTTGTATTTTTTTCTCTCTCTCTTAATTTAACATTATTTTTGTTTTTGTTTTTTTTTTGTTGCTGTTGTTTGTTTTAATAAATACAGTTTAGTATACGTATCTGTGTCTCCTTTTCGTATTTTTGTTTTTTTTTTGTTTTTGATTTTCATTGGGAATGTATGACGATTAAGAGACGACCATGATAGAGTGTGTTAAATAGTTTTGTTTTGGGCTTTAGGAACTATAGGTAAATGCTCTTTAATGTTGTTGTTGTTGTTGTTTTTGGTACTTAAAATCTAATTTTATTTACAAAATTTTAAAAATACTTTATTTGTTTTTGTTGTTTTCTTGTTTTTCTTTTCGCTTAAATAAATTCGTTTATATTAGTTAAGGATCATCTTCTATGTGGTATTGTATAGTGGAAGTGTTTCTTACTGCTAAATATGATATGAAATACGGAAATGGAATGTTTTTCTTCTTCTTCTTCTTCTTCTTCTTAAATATGTATATGTGTACTCCCTTAAATATCATTGGCTTAATACAGAGAAAGCATATCAAAAGCTTTTCAACACTTTGCCACTCACTTAACTCACTTAAGAGATTTGCAAATTGCAATGTTACAATTGAAAAACTCTTGGTACACCTTGTTTATATAAAGTCAACGATATCCTACAACTCCCTGCATTTATTCTCAATATGACCAGGACGTATTAACGTCCATCATTTGAGTTGGCGCATGAGGCGGCTGGTGGTGGTGATGGTGGTGGTGGTACTGTTGAGTAGTATGTTGTTCAAAATCCTGGGCATTGACATGCCATGTATAAGAGTTAGCTTCCTGCTGCTGATAGGCAGCCATTGTATATGAAGGACCCTGTCCCTGAAAACTATTCTGTTTAACAGTTATTAACTGGGCCCTTGAACGATATGTTAAATCCATATTATCTATTAAATAACCATTATGATAATCATCTTGGTTATAGTGCCAGCATCATTCTTGTTTGCCATTGTAGTGTGGCGATAGCGAACTAATGGAACTACCACACAGTGAACTACCCTCAAGGCCAGAGGTTAAATTGAGATTTTGTGGTGGATAACCGAAAGCCTGACTACTAAGTGGTGTACCCGTAGGACTATCAAGATCTAAATTCGGATTCGTTCTCTTCTCTTTTTGTCTACGATTACAGAACCAAACACGCACCACTTCTTTGTCCATATTCAATTTCTCAGCCAATTGATTGATTTCTTCGGAGGTGGGTTTACAGTTAATATTGAAAGCCTTTTCTAGGGTGCTCCTAACATTGGTCTCTATGGAAGTGCGTTTTTTACGTCGCCTACCCATGATATTTTCGGGTGTAGTTAAAGCCGTAGAAGTCATGGCTGTTAAATTGAATATGCCACCCGGTTTGGAAACCGTGTTATCGGCATCTTCCAACCATTTCTGCAGTAACGGCTTCAATTTGCACATGTTCTTAAAGCTTAAATTCAATGCTTCGAAACGTGATATGGTGGTCTGTGAGAAATCATTGCCATACAGTTTACCCATGGCCAGGCCCACATCACCTTGGGTGAAACCCAACTTAATGCGTCTTTGTTTGAAAGTTTTTGCAAACTGTTCAAGTTCCTCCAGGTCAGTGGTTTCTTCAGGTGATTGATCTAAAGTTCGCGCCGTCATAGACAGGGTACATGCCCCAGAGCCTTTTGAGTTTTGTGGTGTGCTAGAATAGGCCACAGCATTGTGGCAAATAGAATTGGCATTAAAAGAAGGCGGCATACCTGGAGTATTGGGGGTCATGGCGGCACTGCTAAGTGTCATTGGCAAATTAGCTGAATTGGGAGGCGTGTGCTGTTGTTGACTGCTAGAGTTAGGCGTTGTCAAAGAAGCAGCACTATTGGGTGTTTGCAAACGTGCTGTAGAAGCATGTCTAGAAACTGGACTTAGAGAGGGTGACCGTAAGGGAGATTTACTAACCGGTGTGCTATACATTTTTGCTTCAGTTACAGGACTTTGGCGTAATACATCCTCCGGCGTCTGTTGCTGTTGTTGTTTCATTTGTTGTAAAGCCTGCAATTGCAGCATGGCTTGCAAAGAGTTTTGCAATAGAAATTGTGCAGCTGCAGGATTTTGAAAGGTCTCCGGCGACATTTGACGCATCATTTCCATATAGCCCTGCAATTGTAATTGAAAAGCCTGTTGCATTTCTTCAGGTTTTAGGGTTGAAGCTGCTGCCGCCGCAATACCCAACTGATTTTGTATTAATAAAGGCGCCAAAGGATTTTGTAAAGCCGTTAGAAAGGATTGATTTGTGGAGTTAATGTTCTCACATTCAAAAGGCGGTGTTTTGTTACTAATTACTGGCGAAGGTGATCTATTTGGGCGTTTAGGAGTATGGCGTGCTAGATTTAAGACCTCATTTTCCATTTCAGCATCCAGTTCCCGACTGCGCTTTTGACCTACTAAACTGGTTGGTGATGGTGAACGACATTTATCAAGTTCCGCCGATGGTTCGTGATAGGCAGGGTAATCTGAAATGAGAAGAAAAGAGAAAGATAATTGGGATATGATGAGTTCTTTGAGGAAACAATAGAGTTGAGGTATCCGTAAGTTGAGGTATCCGTATTTTTATACGATTTTATATCGTTTAGTTAAATAGGATTTTAGCAAGTGTTTTAAAATTGATTTTGCGAGATGCCATATCCGAATAGGATCTTGTTTTAAGCGCTTTCTTTTGTTAAATTTAAATAAAACAACGTGAATGTGAGATATAATCGTTTAAAGGACCTATTGATGCCACTGCAATATAATATGGTTGAAATGTACGCCATGGCATCTCAGGTTGTAGGCCATCCAAAATATTCTATTTTACTTGAGTTATGTTTGACCAACTGTGGTTTGTGCAGAACTCTAACGTAATCTTGGATTTCGGTTGACAATTCACATCACATCCATGTTCGATAACCATGCTCTCAAATCAGCACCTAGCACTGTCTATATTTGAAACAATATTTTGTTGGTAATCATTGTCCTACAGTGCTTACAAGTGATGATCTAGTCAATAAAATATGGGAAGATAACGTCGCCAGCAAAACCCTGGCTTTTTCTAATTTTAAGAAGACCTAGGTCATTGCATCTCATGTGCTTTTGAACTTACATACGTAATAATTAAAGCCGCCTGACAATTCTTCACCGTAGATACGTATAACTTTAAGACTGTTGCGTGGACGATATGTCTGGCAACAATAAGACGGAGCTACGTGCCACACAAAACTAGCGATTTTGAGTTTATCATTTCAAAAACAAGTACATTCAAGTCTTGACAACGTCAAATGGCTATCTAGATTAGACGATTTTGTGAGGTAAAAAATGTTGGCAATTAACAGTCCTCAAGTAATCGCCTATATAGCGTCCGAAATGTGAAAATAAAGTGGACAACAAATACGTAAGAGGACCGATGTAGAGGCGACGTTTTAAATTACGTCCTTAATGACAAGGTCCAACCCTTTTAAGTGTGATATCATGGTTTATATTTAACCCTTCACTGCACAAGTATTGCTTTTTTAAAAAAATATTTCTTAGGCGACTTCCTCTCGGCAGATTTCAGGTAAAAACTGTGAGACTAAATAAAAAATTGCTTTGAAAAGTTTATTGAAAATTTATCGTTTGGATTTGACTTTAAACTGTAGGTCCAGGAACTCATCTATAAAATTAACACACACGATGTAAGTGGTGTGAGAAGATAGTTCGTAATCCTGACTGAAGGATTGTAATGAACAATCGCTCTATAACATGGGAATCTTCACATTTATGGTGATTTAATAATCTGATCTTGTTCATTAGAGGGTTAACTTTACTTTTGATACCAAAATGTGAATCGGCCCCCTTTACTATATTGCCTATTATTTAGAATTTTTTAAATCAAATTTTCATTTATTTTTATTTATGAATAAAATGCGCACAATTCTTGAAATGAGAAGAGAAAAATAATTTTTTTAATCTTCTTAAAAGATTGCATCATTTTAAAGCCCATAAATTTGGAAACTGACATTTTGAAAAACAAAAATATTAAAAAAAAAAAATTTTTGTTTTGTTTAAATTAGTAAAATTCGTTACATTTGAGATAAAAATCATAAACTAAAACAAATTTCAAATCTCACCCTTTATTTTTAGAATAGCCTTGCCATCGAAATGATTGAATTACAACCCTTGTATTTGAAGGTTTTATTAAAAACAATGCTGCCAAACCATTATTTAAAAACATCTAAACTGCATTCGATCGATCTACACTTTACAATTTAAATATGTATGAGGTTTCATTTAAAAGGGTGACTTTCTCTAAATATTTACTATTTGGGCTGAGGGAAATACATGAATAGGGTGCACTTCCAAAAAAAAAAAGGGGAGTTTAAACATACGATTGCAATAACAAATCTTTTTAATTTGCCACCATATTTAAAAAGATAAATCAAAATCTATCAAGCCATACAGGGAAATTACTCTCTCTCTCTCTATTCTATAAAAGAACTTTCTAATGAGTTTAAAAAAAATTCTTTTTTTTCTGTTAGGCAGGCAGTTAGATAGTCAGGCAGATTCTGGAACAACAAGAAGTCAAACCAGGAGTAACATTTTGATTGTTCGTACCATAAAATTTCTTACAGAAAAGAAAAAGACGAAAGTGTTGAGAAAGACTCAAATTACTTATTGAAAGAAAACCTTAAAGAGATCCTCGAGAGAAAAAGAGAGTGTAAAAGATTTTTTTTTTCATTATTTTAACACCTCCTAAGGTTATATTGTCTCATGTGGATGTGCTGCACCACAAGCCACATGTTTTCAAACAAAAGAAAAAGTGCATAAAACAAGAAAATAATTTAAAGAGTGCAAATGAGAGTGACAGAGAGAGAGAGAGAGGTAGTATGAACATGTGATATGCAGTGAAAATATCCAGGTGATCGTGTTGTTACTATTTACGTTTGACACTCTCTATACAGAGCAGCTGTGATATTAGTTTTGATTTGTGTATCTCATAATGATATTGTATACAAAGAGAGCAAATAAATGAAAGGATTTTAATCCAAGGACGTTTACTGTACTTTTTTTTAAGGAACCGAAAAAAAAATCGTTTTAAAATAGGCAAAGGAGGAATCAATTCAAGTCAAATACTGCTGATATAGATTTAAAGTTAACGTTCTTGATACCAATACTTCCAATCTATTGCATACGGTTTGATCAAACAGGAATGGAATTTTTAGGCGAAAAGGTACTCAATTCCAAATGCACAAAAAGTCCCAAATGACGGAAATATCTGACAGTTCGGTTGCCATTGGTTAATATCGGTATGCGCAGCAGTGAATAGGCATATAAGCTAGCTAGTAGAGAGTTTCAATGTATGCTGAAGGGCTCTCCTCATACGAAATGGGTTTGAGGTAATCTAAAATTACAACAGGATAAAATCTGAGTCATGCATTAGACAAACGAGACAATCAGAACAGGGCACTGTAGACTCGAAAAACTTTTCTGCAGAATGGGTATCACTTTCTTACTTTTTATTTCCTTAGGATGTAGAGCTAAGATTTGAAACAATGGGGTCTAGTCTCATAAGCCAGCACAGATCATAGGTTAGTTAGGTTAGGTTAGGCGGTGTCGTGTCTAGAAGGAAGAGGTTCCATTTAGAACAGCATTTAGGCCCATTGTGTTAACACAATTAATTCTACCCATTGATCAAGAATTCCTTAGGGAAAGCCATTCAGAGTCCTTGTTCAACGATGTCAGAAACTTCCGATGTCAGTATATAACAAGAGCAGGGCAATAGCACAAGTGAAAGAGTACAAGAAGAATTTAATCTTACTATTCAATGAGAGATTCTTGTGGTATACATACATATGTATGTCAAATGCATGTCAAATTTTTCAAATTCCCGGTATCAAGCAAATATTTTTTAATGTCATGCCCGATGCTACTGTCCAACTGCCATGGAACACCATTTATTGTTTAAATTTCAAAGATTTTATTCAAACAGCAATTTATGACATTTCCGCTTTGAATAATAATCGAATTTTCAATATTTCTATTCCCTTTTGTTTTTTTAACAAGATTTCTTTTCCCAGTTTTTTATCGGGCATCCATTGTTTTTTAAAAAAAGACAGTTTCTGTGTAAATTTCCATGTAATCGGAGTCAGATTTTGTTTTGTTGTTGTCATTTACATGGTGTTGGTGTTTTTTTGGTCGACTTATTGTGTAATTGATGGAGGGAGTTTTTTTTTATTCATTTTGCCCGTGTTATTTTAATGTTGTAATCCTGTGCTGTAGTTTGGTTTAATTTGTTGGAAAGAGTGAGAGAGAGAGTGATAGAGATAGAAGACTCCTGTCAATATTTTATAGCACGGCAAATTTTATTGTAATTTTTTTCTTTTTTTTTAGACAGATTTTTACATTAAAAAATGAAGGCAGATGTTCAGTTTCCATAACAAATAATAAAAAAAAATTGTTTGTATAAGAAATTGAAGCGAACATTCATATTTTTTATAGGGAGTTTTTATTTTTTCTTTATAAAAAGGGAAATTTGAATATAATTTTTGTTTTTGTTTTTGTTTTTGAAAGAATTTTTGTGGGTTTTCGAAAAATTAGGACAAGACAAATGAAAACATGTTAAATACTCGTATTGAAATAAAAATGTTCTTAAAATAATTTCAAGGGTGATTATCCGTGGATTCAACTGCTCGTTATTAGCAAATCTATATCGTGTCTTACGAAAAATGCATCTTAACAAGTCATTCTCATCGTCACAGAACATACACGTTATGTTCAAGACAATCTACATACTGAAAAAGTGTAGATTTACTTTATAGTGGCTTGTCGAAATGTTTTCTTGTTGTAATTTCCTTGCAAATGTTTGAATTGTCTCAACCACATTTAGTGTGAGAAGATTCTTTGCCTCTTTTCATCTTTCCTTGCACTGAGATAAGCTATACTTCTGTTTATACTCCACAGAAAAATTGTGAGCTCGCCAGCGTGGCATGGGAGCTTTCTCATTGTCTCGAATTGCCTAATTCCCAGTCCCTAATTCCCAGTCCCCTATTATCTTCGATTTAACCTCTAAAAAGCTGTATATCCGAAGGTCGGCCTACCAGTAGATGGTATTGCTATGTCTCGTCCTTTATACTTATATTTTATCCAAGTTAAATTGAACACATCTATCGATGGTGTAGAGGTAGCATTGTACTTAATTCACTTCTATTGCTAAGGACCATTATTACAACTTGCCTTTAACTAAATGGAGGATTTTAACTGAGAGATAAATTGTTTTTCGTTATTATAAGGCAAACTAATATTTGAAAACTTGCAATAGGCGTTGGAGTAAATATTTTAATAAATGTGCGGCCATACAAAAGTCCATTTATAGGATTAAGGGCCATTATTACAACTTGTCATTAAATAAAGAGAGGCCAATAAAATAGAAACAAGCGTTAAGCTAAAGGAAGGATTATCCTGCCGGTAACTTTTAAAGTTAAGTTTATGCCTGAACTTGCCATATTATCCATAATTTTCAATATGGCAACTTGTAATATAAACAAAATGAGCAAATGCAACAAAAAAAGGAAGCCAGTTGTTGTCACTGCGTTTAAAAAAAACTTGTTCAAGTGAGCGGTTTTATCGGCATTGGTCCGACACTGCCATATTTTTAAATATGTTAACTTTATTTTATCTGTAAATTGTAATAACGAAAATAAGTTAAAGTTAACTTTACAGTTCCCTTTAGCTAAAGGTACCTTTAACTAAACCCAAGTTTAACGGCAAGTTGTAATATTGATCCTAAGTCTTGTTAGGAGATTTTTTTCCTAAAATCATAGTTTTGTCCAGTGGACAGTTAAGTAGAGAGGGAATCCACTAACATACATACATATGTACATAATTGGTCATTACAATCCTTCAATCAGGATTAAAACATAATTTCTCCCACCATGTAATGTTGTGTGCGTAAATTTTATACATAAGTGGCGGGACCTATAGTTTAAAGTCAGAGTTTTTGCTAGAAATCTTCTGAAAGGAAGGCATCGATGTAATATTGTTTCACATTTCGTTTGGTTCGACATATATGGACTAGGGTTGAACCATGGCCTCACTGTCAACTATTCTACAACAACTTCTATGAACTTTAGAGCACGGAAAAGGTTTCTTCAACACAAATTACACCTTGGCATGGAGATTTGAATAGATGAGGCTAGACTTTATCGATAAAAGAGTTCAACATACACACATACATTCTTGGCCATTACAAGCCTTCAGTTAGGCTTGTGGACTAGCTTTTTACACCACTTATGTTGCGTGTGTTCATTTTATATATGAGTGGCGGGATCTACAGTTTAACGACAGATTTTTTGAGAAACTTTTCATGGCAATTTTATTTCCTCTCAGAGTTTCTGCCAGAAATCTGCTGAGAGGATGTCGCCGAAGAAATATTTTTTTCATATTTTGTTTTTGATGTTTGACCGGGGATTCGAACCCTGGCCTTTAGTCTAATAAGCCAATACACTAGCTACTGGACTACGGCGATTACAGTGCTCAAGACTTCATTAAATCATGATTATGAGAACTGTTTCAGTGGAACTATGATGATGTAGTTGTTGGACTGGTTAACTACGAAGTCGAGCCATCTTGTTTCGAATACTGGTACATTTTCAATACTGCATTCGATTTTAAAAAGTAGTGTTCAGAGGTTTGAATAGAGTAGGGTATTTAAGGAGACAACATTATTATCTTGTTCTTTGTCTTTCCCTTAAATGTACCATTAATAAGCTTTATTAATGAAATTAAACAGAAACAGGGTTGGGATCTATGAATTATAAAATATTTCCATTGTTTTTTTTTCAAAAGCCTTCTCTTCAAATCTAAATTGCTAGACCTGTTGCTCATTTTGTTTGTTACTAATTTCCCTAAACCTCCTTTTATTCACACCTCTTTAATGGCTTATTTACATAAAGTCTTAATCGAAATAATGATCCTTTTTTTTGTTAAAATTTCTGCAACAGAAAAAAGGAGAACCCTTTTCAACACTGTAATCAAAATCAATCAAATTATGTGTGTGGCAATGAATTAAATGGGAATAAAAAAAATAAACACCCGTTAAACATGCAATCCTTAAACAAAACGGGCATAAAAAGGCTTCCCTATCAATCGTAAGCACAAAAAAAAAACCCTTTCACTGATTTAGCATATAATTTGAATACCTTTTTTTATTATGGAAATCAAAGGCAGACAACACACCCAAATAAGGACCCCTTGTTTAGAAGACAAAAAAAGTCAATTATAGAGTGTGTATTCTTTTTTTTTTTTTTTTTGGTTTTTAATAAAAGGGTGAATTACCACCGTTTAATTTTCAAAGGGTGCTGTTGAAATTTAAACTGCTTTTAGAAGTGAAAAAAAGGAAGGAAGAATGAAGGGAAGAAACAATAGAAATCATAAACATTTAAATAATTTTGCATAATACAGAAATTAATTGGTAGAGCGTAACCATATTTTTTTTTTATTATACAAATTAATAGTGTTAACATAACCTCACTATTTAAAGGCGTTTTGTTAACAATTAATGTCACAATATTTAAATGCTTTTTGACACGGTTACACGGATACAGTATGGAGAGGGTACAAAGGATAATAGATAAGTATCCTTATTATCATATACAATATTTAAATGCCGTATAATTTACATAACCTTTGTACATTTCAAATATTATATAGTGTAGTCAACTTTTAGGGGTTGTATCGTTGTTTTGATTGTTTTCAAATATTTCAAGTGGAATTTTATACACAAAAGAGACAGAGAGAGAGAGAGAGGGAGAGAAACCCTTAAACAAGGTGTTTGTATTTAAATTGTTTTTTTGAAATAAAATTTTGCATTTGCTTTTGAAAATTTGAAAACAAATTTCCATTTTTGGGGTGATTTTTATGAACACACACTCAGCACCGATTGTACTGCAGTAAAGTGTTGTATTCTTTGGATTGGAATTGTTTTGGTGGTGGGTGTTTTTATTAGGAAATGTGTTCCATCTATGCAATGAATTTTTCGTATCATTTTCTAGTTTTTGTTTTGCATTTTATTTTTTTTTTTTTGTATGCATGTGACAAATTGTTGTCATTGTTAATGGAAAATTTTAATGTGCTATGTGTGGGTCAGATTTGAAAGGTCATGTTTAGCTTGTTTTTGTACAGCATATTGGCTAGCAGGGGTCAATTGTTTTTAATTTTCGCCTGATGCTTTTGTACGTATTTGATCATCTGCTCTAAATGATAAAATTTTCGTAATTTATGGCATTTTTACTTCTTCTTTTTGTATTTTATTTGATATTTAGGCATCGAATTTGTTAATTGGAAAATTTTAATTTTTTGCAGAAAAATTTTTTAGAAATTGTTATGAAAAATTTGTGCACTTTGTTTGCTTTACTCTTGTCTGAGATTTTAAAAGCTTGTCCCACTACCACTGCTCATCAAAGGTATCCAGTCTTACATAAGATTTGGGAAGTCGAAGAAATGGCAAGGGAACGTTTAGAGAAAATACGTGGCATGCAAACATTACATGTACAGTGAGCGTTAAAAGAAACTGTACATTAGAAAAAATATATACTGTAATAAGTTACCGTTATTTTTATTTTAAAATTGTTCCACTGACAATTTTTAAATTTGAAACAAAAAAAGATTACAAAAAATTTCGAAATATTGTCAAATTTTTTCGGGCACTCTCCCTTAGGTGGTAAAAGTTGAGTTTGAAGATTGTTAGAATTTTATCCATAGTGTACAGTTTCTTTTGACGTTCACTGTATACATAATTAGTCGTTAGGACCCTTGAATCATGATTCCGACATGGCTTCTCATATCACTTATGTTGTATGATTTAATTTTTATGCATAAGTGGCGGAACCCACAGTTTAAAGTCGACTCCGAACAACAATTTTATTTACTCGCAGAGTTTTTACCCGAAATCTGCTGAGAGGAAATTGCCAAAGAAATATTTTTTTCATATTTTCATTTTGATGTCTGCTCTTTAGTTTGAACCGAGACCTCATGTCTAATAAGCCAAAACACTACCTACTAAACTACGACGACTTCCTTATTGTTTCGTATGTTGTTTCAACATGAGCAGATAAAAAAAATCCCCGGTTAGTCATCAAAACCGAAATATGAAAAAATATTTCTTCGGCGACTTCCTCTCAGCAGATTTCTGGCAAAAACTCTGAGAGTAAATAAAATTGCCATGAAAAGCTTCTCAAAAAAATCTGTTGTTCGGAGTCGACTTTAAACTGTAGGTCTCGCCACTCATGTATAAAAATTAACACACACAACATAAGTGGTGTGAGAAGCTAGGTAGTAATCCGGACTGAAGGGTTGTAATGGCCAATTATGTATGTATGTATGATAAAAATAAAAACTTTACCACTAATTTGATTAAGTAATCTCAGCAGATGACGGTAATAGCAGAGTTATTCAATATAGAATATCAAAAACGCATACTCCTTATCTCTGTTAACGAAGTTCCATACTTCAGATAATCTCGTTAAGCATGGATGCTCTGCATTGTTCCACAACTAGGCGAAATTATTGACTGTAGTATTACAATGGACCATAGTTGGAGCCAACATTGCCCATCTACCAACCACTATCGTTATTTGTATGCCGGACATTCTCCCTGAACATGCTGTACCAGCCGATTATAATATGAACGACCTAGCTTCTCGTACCAATTATATTGTGGTGTTAGGTTAATACCTGAATGGTGGGAATCGAATCCGAACGACAGATTTTTTTGAAAAATATTTTGACCTGGAGTTTGAACCGAGACCTCATATCTAATAAGCCAACACACTACCTACTAAACTACGGCGACATCCTTATTGTTTCGCATGTTGTTTTAACATGAGCAGATAAAAATAAAAACTTTACCACTAATTTGATGAAGTAATCTCAGCAGATGACGGTCATAGCGGAGTTATTCAATATAGAATATCAAAGACACATACACCTTCTCTCTGCTTAACGAAGTTCCCTACCTTAGATAATCTCATTAAGCATGGAAGATGAGAATCTAAGTCGTCAGAAGCTCTGCATAGTTCCATAACTAGGGGAAATTATTGGCTGTGGTATTACAATGGACCATACTTGGATCCAACACTGCCTACCTACCAACCATCGTTATTCGTATCGTTATTTGTATGCCGGAAATTCTCCCTGAACGTTCTGTAGCAGACGATTATAATATGAACAGTTGCTGTCTTATGTTTAAAGAACCTGATTCGTTTTTCACCCTTCAACAAAATCTTTTACTAGTTCCAACGTAGTAATAAAAAAATAACATTTTAATCCCTAATTTTTAACCCCAGTTTTTTAAAGAATACGCCAGTATTGCCAATATTTATAATCTTATTTTAATTTCTTTAAATTTTAAACGGTTTAGGGTTGACATAATATATAGGGCACGTGTAAGTCTTGTAGGCACCACGACTTCATTTGAAATTAATGTGGGGTTGGTCACGTGTAAGAAGTTCGCTAACATTTACCACCACCTTCATGCAAGCCCTTGCTTAGAGAACCTACTTAAGACACACTTAAAGGAGAAATTAAGGAAATCTATTGAACATTTGTAAAGACAATAAAATCTTAATGCCTGTTATCTTTATTACGATCTTTGATAGGCATTTTTAAAATTGACAAAAGGGGTTGCTTGCATCATTCTTTTGAGTTTTTTTTTTTTTTCGTTTAATTTCCAAACAATTAATTTTGGTCACGTGTGTGAGGCATTTGGCATTTGTTACACGTTTGACAAATTAATAAAAGAATTTCAGGATTTTCTAGAATATGATAAGACAAATTGTACCGTTAAATTATTAGAAAACACTGCAAATACATTTTAATTTGTAAAGTAAATGAATTGTATACGCACCTGATAGTGAACGCATGGGTGAAGGTGATTTTAACATGTTTCTCAGATCTGAAAGCAAAACATACGAAAGGTGATAACAATTAATATTTAAAATATAAAAATATGCACGTACTTTAGATTATTGGAAATAAAATTTAAATAAAAAGTAGAAAAACAGTTTGTTTTATATAAATTTGTATGCTCCCCCCATGGGACTAGTGTATAGATGCACAAAAACTCTGAATATCACGTATATTTTCGTGAAGTGAAATTGTTTTGTACTTGTCGCCTCTTCCTTGTAATGGTGTTTGTAGAAAAATTTCGTTTCTTGCAGTTTTTCCCCTGCCATACTCAAAGATCCATTAAGAAACGGCCAAGTTCCACTTTTTCTTTGAACAGAGTTCCCCTTTAGCAGCTGACAGGTATAAACCGTACAATTTACTAAAGGGAATTCAATTTTTCTCTAAAATTCCTTGAAAATAATTAACAATATCTGCCAAACTGATGAACCCTTACAACATATATTGAACATTACAACGCCATTAACTGAAGTCATTGCAAAAGTTTAACTTTTTAAATTAACAGGGTAGGTAGGTAGATAAGTAGGTAGAGGTGGACCGACTTATGATGTTAAGGTGCTTTGGGATGCTGCAGTTATGCATTTTCCGACAACGACAATTCGTCTACAAAGTAGACACCTTTTAAGTTTATCTCCTCACACATATCGCTGAGCATGTACACAAAAGGAGAAGAATAGTTTCCTCCTCTTCCTCAACTCTTCAGCTTCTGTAGAAGACATGTACGCAATATGAGAATAATAGTTTCCTCCTTTTCCTGTAGAAGTCACTTGTCATATATACAAGGCTAATGAGACTTGTAGGAGTTTCATATCCAGTAATTACAACACAACGTTCTTTCGTTTAAGCAGTCTGTGTACTCTATCGAGCTTTGGACAGATTTGCTGTGACCGACCACCAGGCATTGACAAAATTTACAACTAACTTGCCGTTTAAAAGCGCACAGGTCTTTAAAGGTATTTCAAATGTAAAGAACCCATATGTTATGTATGTCTTACCGTTCGTCTATCTAATTGAGAGCCCTATAAACCGCCCCGGAGTTCGTTGTAATGCTGCTATTTACTTCCTGTATTGCTGCAACACCCGCTTGGGCATTGTTGTAGACAGATAAAGTAGATGAGCTTGCTGGTACGAGCACTACCTTATGGGTTCCTCCCCGACGTATGTGTACAATGCCCTCCTGCAAATTCGAAATTTAAAGTAATGCTGTACAGTCTGTGTATAGTAAATGAGTGACTGTCAGTGTAGGCCTTAACTTGAAAGTAGACACAGAAGTCTCTAATAGATATTGATAGGGCAAAGTGACTTTGCTTATGTTTCTGATTATTTGAGTAAACTGCGAGAATAATGATGAAGACGAGAGTGTAAAGCGCTTCCTACGTCACTGATCTGTTTTTGTTGGTAGAAGCCTAACAAACATGGAGGATCTTTGGGTTTTTTGGGCTATGTATGGAGAAGCGGTTGTTTACTGGTGGAGAACTGGAGGTCCACTCTAGCCTAACCTAAACTGGCAATTGTGTTGTTCTACGTTGTAATGTTACTTCAGCTTAAAAAATCTGATAGAGATAGATCATCAAAAGCAGCAACATTGCCAGAACTGGGCTGAAATGAGGTGGAAAAAATTTGAATTTGAAGAATCCATAACACAGGATATTTTAAGGCGTATGCATGCAGCACCCTGAAAAAGAAATTCTGCAAAAAACACATTGCTTCGAGAAAGCACATTCCAATATCTGTGTTGGGGTGGACTGTCATAGGTGTTCACTTCTAGCTTTTGTTGAACAGGATGTAAAGGATAAGCAACAAAGCTTTTTTAACATGGGTATTGAGGGCTTTAAACATTTCTCTTTGCTGACATTTGTGTCAAAACAGTAACAGTCAGAGGCAGAAAATAAAAATTGACGACAACATGAAATGAAAGATGGTCTCCACATTCTAAAATAAATAATAACATGGGTATTGAAGGCTTTAAACATTTCTCTTTGCCGAAATGTATTTGAAAACAGTAACAGTTAGAGACAGAATTTAAAAATTGACGACAAAATAAGATGAAAGATGGTTGGCACATTCTAAAATTCAGCATTTAGTCCAACAGGAAGCAGTTGCATATGAAACCCACAATAGTGCCTTAAATTGTTATTAGATCCAAAGAAAAGAGGATGATTAATCTTGTGAAGATTAGATACTAAATGTCGCCTCATACTGCTAATGTAATTGAGTCATCTTATGCGTGGACTAGAGCATAACCATTTTAACTGAGTCACTGGACACTCGTGTGTCTGGTAGCAAGTCTAATATTTCTTTGGAAAAACTTTTCAAGCAGAATCAAGTCGTTTATCAGTGCGAACGACGCTATTTTTAAATAGCAATTCTTAGATCGCTTAACCTCTGTCAGTACTGACAGTCCTTAATTTTAGTTCCAAGAAAACAATTTTTAAAAAAGTATTTGCGCCCACTATGCTGGCCGCATTGCTGGGTCATTTAGTTGCCTCAAATTAAAAAAAAACTACCTTTAAGGCTAATTGCGGCAATAAAAAAATCTGTGAAAACAATTCAGGCAAAAAAGTCATCGAATTTTACAACATTTCCTGCTTAAAGGCCATATAATTTTGGTTTTATAAGAACTTCCCTCTTTTTTTTTCTAAGTTCTTTAAAAAAGTTAATCTTGGCAANTGAAAAATAATAAGCAAAAGAAAAAGGCATGCCACACTAACCAATTCAATTTAAATGGCAATTACATGAGGCTTATATTAGTTTGTGTGAACAAAAAAAAAAAAAAAAAAAAAGACAGTAAATAGTATACTTGATCTAAAAAGAAAAAAAGAAAAAAGAAAATCTTCAAAAATTACCTAAAAATTACAAAATTTCTTAAAAAAAAAGGACACATGCATGTGCAGACTCTAATTTTATTTCCATTTTTATTCTATTTTTTCGTCTTTTTTTTTTTTTTTGGATAAAAAAATTCTTTTTTGTTAGAAAAATTTCATGCTTGTCTCTCTCTTTTTTTTCGTATGAAATAATATAAACATGATAAAAAAGAGCAAACAAAAAAAAAAGGACATTCAGTACACCTTTGCAAACAGGTAAGCAATCTTTAAAAATTTCTTCTTCCTTTGAAACATAAAATTACAACAAAAATGCTCTCTCTTTAAACAAATGCTCGTTTTTTTTTTGATTTGAAATTTGAATATTCATCGTTGTTATCTGTTGTATAGACAGACTGGCAAATAGACAGACAAACGGATAGATAGATAGATGGATAGAGGTACCCAATTCAAATTCAAAATCAAAATTAATGATCATCATGACAATGATCATGGCAAACAACATGTGGTCTTTCTGTTTTTTCTTTTTTCTATACGAACAAAAATTCTATTCCCATAGACTTTAGACGCCTAGTTTTTGATTCAGTTTTCTATGTGATCCAGTTCTTATTGTGTTATTGACACACATACATATACAAATCAATAGAAATGAAAATTTGCATGAAGGAAATCACAAATTGCAACAGCAACAGGATATCCACAATATGTTCTAGGTCCGTCTAACAATAGAAAACCTGCAACAACATAAGGGTGTAGGCGTTAAAATGATGAATGCAATGCGATTAAATGGGAATTTTCGGTTCCCATCAAAAGCAGGTGAAAATTAAAACCAAAATGCAAAGAAAAAATTTTTTCCTTTAATTTCCTTATAAGGGGCCTATTTGGTAAAGAAATTGACCAAAAATGACCCTCACCAAATCCATATGCAATGCAACATAACGGCATAACTTTTTGTTAATATTTTAAATGTTTTTAAAATTTTAGTTATTTTTGTTCAAGAGGGCCTATTGATCTAGTGCATAAGTATTGAAAAATACCATTTTTAATCATACAATTCATATGCATATGTAAGTAAAACTATTTAATTTTCTTTGGAAGGCCTATTCACCTAATTCTGAACCTTTTTTTAAAAAGAAAATTTAAAATTTAAGAAAAATCAAATTTTTATACGAACTTCTAAATTCGAGGATTATTTTACGAGGCTTATTTACTGCTATTGATAAATGCCTAACGAATCTCTTAAATAATATCCAACAAGGGAATATCTTTTACAAGTGAATATTTATAATGAATCTCCAACATTTGCTTTATTTTTTAAAATTTCTCCTCTGGAGAGTACTGATCTGGGAGGACTGATCCTAACCATTATAACTAATAGGCTGTGTAGATGAGGGTTTTAACCTACTTTTCCTGTCCACCAACGCGTTAAGGCTCTTATGAACAAAGAGAGTAATTCACTTACATAGAGTGGCTCACACGAATCTGAAGATTTCGATCATGCGGTAGATATTCCATCAATCTCGCAATAGATTTCAAACATGCAAGCAAAACTAGAAGATATGATGTGTTGGACTTGAGAGAACAATTACGGTTAGCATAGCAGTCGTAGTATAAGATCAACGAGTTGGAAATGAGAACGGCATTTGGACAAATGCAATCAGTATAGAGCAGCTCACAAATATCCACATAAACAAGCTCAAAATATTAAAGTCATATGGAAAGTCTACTCTGCTGTCCATAAGTAAAGTCCAGGCAAAGCTACTGGTGCTTTAAAGTTTCATATGCAAAATATTCTACTTCAACATCATGGCCAACCATGATATTTGGAATTTAGACAACAGCGTCAGCATAAGTTTGTTTTTTCCACGCATAATTTAATTTCGTTTTTCAGCGAAGAAAACAGATCAGGATTGTACCTTTTTTTTTAATAATTCTTATCCTACCAAAAAAATGTTAAAATTTCCTTGTGTTGCTATAATTTCTTCCACCACTGTACATATTAAAAATAATGATAAATTTATATTAGAGGTGTCTGTTTAATTTTACATTTCAAAAAGTAACTCCAACTTGGAAGATCAGTTAAGTTTTTTAAAATTATAAAGTTTGAGCATTGACTCGAGGGAATCAAAATAAAAAATTTTTAAATAAATTTCCCGCCGGCAAAACATTTTGCTTTTGATTTTAAAAATATTTTTAAATTATGTTGAATTGGGTGCCACCTAAATTAACAGAAAAAAATTTAAAGAGCGAATTTCCATTTGCAATATTCTGGTACAAGTCGCCGTAGTCTAATAGGTACTTTATTGCCTTATTAGACATGAGGTCACGGTTCAAACCCCAAGTCAGACATCTCCAACAAAGCGAATTATGAACAAATATTTCTTCAGAGGCTACCTCTCAGTAGATTTCTAGCAAAAACTCTAAGAGTAAATAAAATTGCTATGAAAAGTTTCTCTAAAAATCTGTGGCTCATCAGTCATAAGTTTTAAGTGAAGCTAGGTTGTAATCCCAACTAAAGTGTTGTAACAACAAAACTACAACTGAAAATGACTTCAAATACGTACAATAATATGCAAAAAAGAACGTGAACCTTGACTTCAAATAAAGTAAGTTTTCATGAAAAGCTTTTACAACCTCATCAAATGCTTGATTCTGATCTTTGTGGTTAACAACTGAAAAGATTTAAGGAATTAATTCCATTATAAAGTATAGAATTCATCAATTGGAAGATTTATGCATGGAGAAGCGGTTGTTTACTGATGGAGAACTGGAGGTCCACTCTAACCTAACCTAAATTGACAATTGCGCCAATCTATGTTGTAATGTTACTGCAGCTTAAAAAATTTGTTAGAGATAGACCATCAAAAGCAGCAACATTGCCAGAACTGGGCTGAAATGAGGTGGAAAGAATTTGATGTAATCCATAACATAGGATATTTTAAAGCCTTTACATGCAGAACCGTTAACTCAAAATGCACGTGCTGTGGTGGACTGTCATAGGGTGTTTACTTCTTGCTTTTGTCGAACAGGATGTAAAGGATAAGCAACAAAGCTTTTTAACATGGGTATTGAGGTCTTTAAACATTTCTCTTTGCCGATATGTGTGTCAAAACAGTAACTGTCAGAGACAGAAAATAAAAATTGACGACAAAATGAAATGAAAGATGGTCTCCATATTCTAAAATTTATAACTCTTCAGTCTATCAGCATTTAGTCCAACAGAAAGCAGTTGCATGTGAGACCCACAATAGTGCCTTAAATTGTTACGAGATTCAAAGGAAGGACGACGATTAATCGTGTGAAGATCAGATGCTAAATGTTGCCTCATACTGCCAACGTAATTAAGTCACCTTAAGCGTCGACTAGAGAATACCCATTTTAACTGAGGCACTAAAAGCACGTGTGTCTGATAGCAAGTCTAATATTTCTTTGGAAAAACTTTTCGAGCAGAATCAATGCGTTTATCAGTGCGAATGACGCTATTTTTAATTTGATCGCTTAATTTCTGTCAGTACTACAGTCGTCAATTTTAGTTCCACGGAAACAATTTTTAAAAACGTATTTGCGCCCACTATGTTGGCCGCATTGCTGGGTATGTTGTAACATCATTGCAACGCTAGTAAAAATACACGGCTTTGATGACGTTATGGAAACTAAGTGCTGATAATTTTTGTTGCATTCAGCTCTTCGATTAGCATTTGTTTTGAGCTCTTCAGGACTCTACTAATGCTACAAATTTCTTGAAAAATACCTAAAGTTCTGTACTGAGAGTTTGTTTACTTCTAAAACATCATTGAATTTGTTGATTGCTTAGAAAATCCTGAAGTTCCATACCAGAGTGGGTATAAGCCGTATACCCAAAATTGATGAAATCTTAACGATTAGAATGAAATGTATTGACGTTAAATATACGTTGAATATATTGACGTTAAATAAGTTAGCCTTATTAACGTCAATATACATACATCATGCATAATTGGCCATTACAACCCTTCAGTCAGGATTACGGCCTCGCTTCTCACACCACCTATGTTGTGTGTGTGTTGATTTTATACATGAGTGGCGGGACCTACAGTTTAAAGTCGACTCCGAACGACAGATTTTTGAGAAACTTTTCATAGAAATTTTATTTACTCTCAGAGTTTTTGACAGAAATCTTCTGAGAGGAAGTCGCCGAAGAAATATATTTTTTCATATTTCGTTTTGATGTCTGACCGGGGATTTGAACCCTGGCCTTTCGTCTAATAAGCTAAAACATGAGTCGCCTAGATTAAAAAAAAAATCCATTTTGAAGAATGATTCCGAATAAATATACGAAAAAATTTAATTTCTTGGTAAATAAAAAATTAATTTTTTTTTTGATTTTGAAGCAATGAATAGCTAATAAAAACTAGTTATTTACATATCGTCTAATTATTTTTAGTTTTTGTTTTTTTTTTCAAATAATTTTTAATTTTCCAAATAATAAAAAATGAATATTTTTTCTCTAAATTTAATAAGAAAACCTACATGTTTTTTGTTCTTCTTTATGTTGTTGTACAGGTACATGTTGTACTCCACTATCCTCATCATTATCATCGTCGTCAACATCATCACCATCATCATCATGAAGATTATCAATATTTTCATCTTCATCATCAGCGTCCTCATCATCATCATCATCATGATCAGCTGCTTTGATATGAAGATGATTGTTACTGTTATTTAAATCAGTATCTTGCTGCTGATGATGAAGATGATGAGAATGTTGTTGTTGTTGCTGTCGTTGCTGACAGTCATCATCATTTTCCGTTTCATCATTATCCTCTAATATTTCAGTTTTCAAATAAGGCGGTGATGAATTATCCAATAATCTTGAATCATCTTTTGATGAATTTTGTGCTGATGTGTTTGATGCTGATGATGACGCTGATTGTTGATTATTCCATAGCAATTGTTGTTGTTGTTGTACTACCATCCATTTTATTTTTATATTTTCGAAAATTTTTAATGCTTTTTTTTTAACATTATTTCTTTAAACACTACTAAAGCATGGAACTTTGTTTATTCTTTTATTGATTTTATTAAAAAAAAAAAAAATTAAAATTAAAATATTCTTATGGGTATAGTTTCACTTTTTTTATTAAATTTTTGGTTGTTTTCTTTTCGTTTTTTTTTGTTTTTAATATTTAATAAAAATATTTGTTATTTTGCTTTAAGAATAATAATAATAATAATAAAAAAATCAATTCCTTGGAAATATATGTCTTGCCTGTGTGCACAGTTCAAATGCAACTGAAACACATTCGCCTTTCAACGTCACTATCTCACTCGTACCATAATTTTCAAAAAGAAATTTCTGTTAGTTTTTAACTATTTGTTACTATCATTACAAAGTACACACACATACACACATACATAAACACACAAAAATTATCAGCATACACATGTCCCCTAACATATATGCTCATAAACAAAACTTGTTATTTAGACTCTTTTATAATAGCAGCAGCAATTCTTTTTTTCGTGTTTTTCTGTTTTTTTTTTTGTATTTTTGTGTTGTTTTTTGTTAAGAAAATACCGAAAAAATTTTATTTCAACACTTAATGCAGCCAGCCAATGCATTGTAAACATTAGAACTTCCCCTTGTCCCCTCTCTTACACTCTCTCTTCCACTCTCTCTCTCTCTATAACTGTAATATTCAAAAACATTTCTGTTTTATCATAAAACATTTCCGTTTTCCATTCATATGCATGTGAATATGAAGTATGCAGGAGAGCTTTGTGTTTGTGTTTGTTTTTCATACAAAAAAACTACCCTTTCAACACTCTCTCTTTGCTCTTTTTTTGTTTTTTTTTGTGGTTCTGCACAGTTAAGCCCAGAGTACAAATGACATCCACATTTAGTCTTATAAGACTGTTTTATAAGCCCTTTAACCCCTCTTTCCTAGAGAAAGAAATAAACCAAATGCCACAGAACAGAATCCACTTTCTCTAATTTCCTGTAAGACTTTCTCTCTCTGTGTGCAATTCATCATACGGCTTTCTCTTGCTCTATCTCTGTCTGTAGAAGCCTTAGTAAGAATGGTTTTCCATGTCACTGCTCGTTGACTGTGCTTTTTTGTTATTGCTAGTGCTCTAAGAGAATTACCATATTTTCTTATTGTTTGTTTGAACATAAACGAGTGTATGCTGTATGTGTATGTGTTTGTTTCTGCATTTTGTCGTTTTTCCTGTTATATTAGCATACATATTGCATTAGTGTAAGTGGCATGAAAGAGTGTTCACTTTTTTTTTTGGTTTTTTTTATATTCACAATTGCAATGCTGCGCATTTTCTATGCATGTTTTTCTACATTATTTTATAATGTTTTTTGTTTTTTTTTTTTTTTAATGGGTGTGGCTTTTATGCATAAAAAAGCATTTTATATGCTATTTTATATTAAATATGTATTCATATTGTATGTATATTACGTTTTCATATACCGTTATAGTTTTGTCCTGTTCTCTTTTGACTTCTTCTATATATAATGCATGTAGTAATGTAAATGAATATGAAATGCATTATGCAAACACTAACACATAACCATTATATACATACTTATATATGTAAGTGTAGAGAGCAAAGTGTGCATCTCTTTCTTTTTAATTTTTGCATACTTTTATGAGTTGAAAGGGGGTGGGGGGAGGGGGAGTTTTGTGCTCCCTCTTTCACAATGAGCATACTCATACTCCTGTATGCTTTAGTTAGTATTTGTGTTGTTTTATGTATGAATAATTGCTTAAAGTTTTATATCGTGTTATTAGAATTTCTCTTCTTCTATCTTTTTCTCTCACTCTCTCTCCCTCTCTCTCTCTTTCAGGCGCTTACTGTTAGAGAGTAATTATAATTAATGTAATTGTAGGTGATTGCAGGGGTTTAAAGCAGTGTTACCACGAGTTTTATTTGAGTACTTATTAAAAACAATGACAAAAACTATGACAATAAACTTTCCGTTTTAATGAATAATTTAAATTTTAATTGGATTTTAATAAGCCTAACCTTTTTTTTATACAAACTGTTAAAATTTTCAAGGCTTTACACAATATGCAAGTCAGATTTCATAATCTTTTCGTATCAAACAAATAATTTTTAATGTTCTTATGTTCTCAACAAGCTTTCATTCTATAGTAGAACGAAAAATTCCCGCTGACATTGGCAACCTTTCAGTCAGGATTACGACGTAGTTTATAGCGCCACTTTACAGTTTAAAGTCGATTCCCAATGATAGATTTTTGGGGCAATTTTTATTCCAATTTTTATTTATTCTCAGAATTTTTGCCAGAAATCTGCTGAGAGGAAGTCGCCGAAGAAATATTTTCATTTTGTTCCAGATGTCTGACCTGGGGGTTTGAAACGTGGCCTCATAAGCCAATACATTACTTCGCCTTCGATATCGAATTTATAAACTCACTCATATTTTTTATTGGAAATGAATTTTTATACCCTATATATGGAGCATTATAAGTGTATAATCTTCATCAATGTCTTTTACTTTTTGTTGGGTAACTGCATAAATCTATCTCTTGAGAAATTCAAGATGTTTTATTGGCAACAGTAATGCTTAAGACCCTGAGACAAATAATAGTTCGACGGAGGAAACTCTGGTTTGTATGTGTTTTCAAAGCAAGGTTCAACTGCCTCTATAAAGTCCCATTTAAAAAAAACAACCTATGGAAGGCGAATTTTTTAATTCCGAGACATGTTCCTTCAATTTTTCATTGATCATCAAAGTTAGGTAAGATCAAATAACCTTATGATGCCACGCAATAGTTCTATCAATTGGCCAGTAGCTAAATATTTGGCAAGATATAAAAGAACGATAAGAGCCTCATGATCCATCTGTTAATTTTAATTGAACATACATACATAATTGGCCATTATAACCCTTCAATCAGGATTACGGCCTAGCTTCTCAATTTTAATTGAATCTAAACTAAATTGTCTACTTTAAACATACTCATACTTACAAAATTGATCATTACAACCTTGTGGTCGTTATTACGACCTAGCTTCTCATAGCACTTGTGTTGTGTGTGTTAATTTTATACATGAGTGTCGCGGACCCGTAGTTTATTTAGGGGCATTATTACAACTTGCCGTTAAACTTGAGTTTAGTTAAAGATACCTTTAGCTAAAGGGAACTGTAAAGTTTAACTTTAACTTATTTTCGTTATTACAACTAACAGACAAAATAAAGTTAACATTTTCAAAAAATATGGCAGTGTCGCAGCAATGCCAATAAAACTGTTCGCTTGAACAAGTTTTTTTTAAACGCAGTGGCAACGACTGGCTTCCTTTTTTTTTGTTGTATTTACTCATTTTGTTTATATTACAAGTTGCCATATTGAAAATTATAAATAATATGGCAAGTTCAGGCATAAACTTAACTTTAAAAGTTACCGGCAGGACAATCCTTCCTTTAGCTTAACGCTTACTTCTATCTTATTGGCCACTTGTAATAACGAAAACCAATTTATCTCTCAGCTAAAATCCTTCCTTTAGTTAATGGCAAGTTGTAATAATGGCCATTAATGCTAAAAATGAACTTCTGTATGCCCGCACATTTTTTAAAACATTTGTTACAACGCCTATTGCAAGTTTTAAAATATTAGTTTGCCTTCGTTTTGTTGTAACAAACTTTCTATTGATCAACTCTATTTACAATTCCTTGATTCGTTTTGTTATAACCTACAAGTTGTAAGTCGTAAAGATCATAATTGTTGGTAACACTGTATCTTGTGGTTGATGTTTGATACCTCCGATGGCTTCTGAAAGCCTTAGTGAGAATACTGGTCTACTAGTTTCATCTACTATTTCATTGACTAGGCACTGGCAGTAGAAAGAGACAAAAGACTCACCCAAAAACTCATTCTTCCTATGGACTCCAAGTTTTTTGTTGCAAATATTATAACAAGTTTTCTCTTTGTAACGGGAATTAAAGCCCTATATAGAGTTTACTTTTAGATTTGTTACTTTTTTTCAATCAATATAAGTTTTTATGAGAACAACGACCACAACTGTTAGTTTTAATAGCACTTTACTGCTTTTTGAGTTATTTATACTCCTTAACAGAAGCTAATAATATAATAAAATTAAATAAAAACCAAGACAAGAAGAAAATCAGAGTAATTTGGCAACCCTAATACATTATTAATGGCATTTTGCAAATATTTTAAGTGGCTTCTATTATAATTTAACGATTATAAATGATAAAATCGAAAACAAATTTTTAAAAAGGAATTCAAATAAGAATTCTTTAAGCTTTCTTCAATGAAAAATTTTTTGCTTTTTTTTCCAACATTTTCTATGGTGATAACATTCATAATGATTTATCAAGATTTATCAATTACCAAGAGTATAAATAAATCCTTACAGCAACAACAATAGCTACAATATCTTTACATAATTAAATATTTATTCGTTAATGATGGCAACCCAAAATTTGTTTATTTCTTGCAATTATTTTAATTGGAATTATTGGCACTAAACGATCGGAAAAGCAGAACAAAGAGATGAAATGAAACAAAAACTATTTTTACATATGAAAACCTTCCCCCTTATTCGTGTCCTACATGGACAAGTAATGCGTGACTCTGTTTATAATAATGTTGACCTTTGTTGTAATAAGCTAAACATAACTTTAATAAGAGAAAACAATAGAAAGAAACAAAAAAAAAAAAATTGGGTGTATGTGTGTGTGTGGATAATTTTAATGAAAAAACAACAACAATATTTTGCTTTTGATTATTATGCATATAAAAATAAATATCATATTAAACACATGTATGTATGTTAATTTACACACACGTACAACTTCTTATATTTTACATACACATTCAATATATGTATGTATGTGTATATACGTTCGTTCATTCACTCTTTTATATGCTCGTTGTCTTATGAACACTAAAAATAAATGAAAAGAATAAACACAGTCATTGAACTGTAAATTAACACATACTTTCTTATTCCCTCTCTCTCTTTCTCTCTCTCTCTCTCTCTCTCTCTCTCTCTCTCTCTTTCTCTCTTTACATGTACATTTTTGTACATTTACATAAGAGCTTAAGTTCATACATTGTAAGACTACTTGTATACGTTTATAGAAATAGGAGAAGAGAGTATAACGACAAATCCTTTTAAGAAATGAGTAAAAATTATCAAAAAATAATTATAACAGCATCGTATTAATGTGTCCATGTATAGGTGAGTAAGTAAGATGTTATGTTGTTGTATTAAAGAAAAAAAATAGGAAAAGAAAGATTAAAAATGGTAAATTTCTTGAGTTGCCAAGTTGTTATGAATATGTGTAGTGTTAATTATAGTTTATAAGACTAAGGGCCATTATTACAACTTGTCATTAACTAAAGAGAGGTTTTTAACGGGCAGATAAATTGTTTTTCATTATTATGAGTACCCAATAAGATAGAAGTAAGCGTTAAGCTAAAGGCAGGATCATTCTAACGGTAACTTTTAAAGTTAGGTTTATGTCTGAACTTGCCATATTATCCATTACTTTTCAATATGGTAACTTGTAATATAAACAAAATAAGTAAATACAACAAAAAAAGTAAGCCAGTCGTTGCCATTAAGTTTCAAAAAAAAACTTGTTTAAGTGAACAGTTTTAGCGGCATTGCTCCGACACTGCCATTTTTTTGAAAATGTTAACTTTATTTTATGTGTAGGTTGTAATAACGAAAATAAATTAAACTTTAACTTTACACTTTAACTTTAAACTTTAACTTTACAGTTCCCTTTAGCTAAAGGTACCTTTAACTAAACCCAACTTTAACGGCAAGCTGTAATAATGGTCCTAAATGGAGTTGTTAGCTTAGCATTCGTATACATTTTTTTTCAGAAATTGAAAATGTTTTGCATTCTTTATGTATCCACTTTTAAGATAAGCATACGATACCTCAGTTTAATTATGTCCAAAATCATGTCTATGAGACTTAATACGTTAAATGTCAGCTTCTTCACATTGCAACAGAAGCAAATTGAATATGTTCAGCCATTCTATTAATGTAGGAATCTTTCCTGCAATAAACTGTAGCCCTGTAGAGAACATTAAAGACCGCACACTTCTCCCGTTTAAGAAATCCAGAAATATCGCGCGGCGTACTTAGCTAAATGTTCTAACCGTTGTGTGTATTTAATTGCTTTGTTTAGAAGCAATTCATGGTATGCAATTGATTGTGACTTTTTGAAAAATTTAGATTTTTGTCAGCCAATATCTGAAACATTGTCGCTGCAGTCTAGTAGGTAGTATGATGACTTATTAGAGGTAAGGCCACGGTTTAAACCCCAGACATCAGACATCAAAACGAAAATATGAGAATTTTTCTTTCGCGATTTCCTTTCAGCAAATATTTGGCAAAAACTCTGAGAGCAAATAAAATTGTCATGAAAAGTTTCTCAAAAATCTGTCGTTCGCAGGCGAATTTAAATTGTAGGTGCCTCCATTCATGTATAAAAATTAACGGACACACTATAAGTGATGTGAGAAGCTAGGCTGTAATCCTGACTGAAGAGTTGCAATCACCAATTGTGTTATGTATTAGACTAGTACAAGGCAAGAGACAAATTCTTGTCCGGGAAATCAATCATTTCTTTAATTTAATTACAAATAAAAGGCTAACTATTGTAAATATTTTATAAGATTTATTTTCAAGGGCCCCATCGTACTCCATTACTGCAACTCAACATAGTTTTTGTATAGTTTTGTACGACGTCTGAATTCATTGCTTGCAACCCCGCTTTGAAGCAATTAATTTCGAACAGGGTTGCTTACTCTCTGCAGCATAGAATTTCGTTCGATTACTCCCCACCCAAAGAAAAGTAAAAAAACATACAATTTCAATTAAATCCATAAACAAATCAAATCATTCATGCAAAATAACAACAACTACTGCAAACTACACCTTTCCCCCAAACAAATAAGTTTCATGTCCTTTATACGTAGTTTGAAATACATCAGGAACTTTTATTCTGATTGAAGGACGAACAACAACAACAAAAAAACCAAAATTTAATGCAAAACATACATCAGAGTATAGGAAAATCGTATCCAAATAAAGGAGATACCACTGCCATACTAGTGGTATAACCATCATAATGTCCATTTTAAGGGTTAGACACAGACAGTCCGTGTTTAGTTACTTTCGGGGGGGGCTTTGTAATGTCAATGTTGTTGTTGCTGTCGTTGCTGATTAATTTTCCAACACAACTTGATTTGTATACGAAATTTTTGTTCGTTTTTTCTTTTGTTTTTCTTGTATTTCCTTGAACTTTTTTTTGTTTTGTATTTATTTTTAGTTTTTCGTACTTTTCCCCATTTACATTTTTGTTTCATGTTGTTGTTGTTGTTGTCGTCATCAATGTTGTTGTATCTGATACGTTGAATATCTGTTTTTGGCAAATAATCATGAACTCAGGAATAAAATCTTAGCGAAGGAAACTACGTTTTCTGTTGAAATGTTTCGTATTAAACATGGTAACGTGACTGGCAGTTATTTAAAGGAATGTAATATTCAGATGACATTATTGGCAATCAAAAGGCTAAACAATTCCTTCCTTACTTATCTGCATCTCTTTGTATTGACACTATGTATTGTAAGAATTAAGGTTAAGTTATAGACAGATTTTTTGGTCAAAAAACCTTGACCTAACCCAAATGATAGAGAAATCAGTAAAAGCGATCATTAAAATATCTTAATCAGTGCCAATTCTCTTAGCAATTGGACAATCTTAAGGAAACAGTAGCCCTTAAGTTGCCAGTTTTAGCTTATCGGCGAGATATTACTTGAGGTCAACAGCATTCATACATCGTTAGCTCCAGACTTTCGGTTTCCATGCAAGTTTAATGCCTATGATTCCATTTTTAGAAGTGACTTTGGTTTCAGCTATAAGCTCAATCAGAAATGCTACTCAGCCTTTATCATTTCCACAACTTCTTTTCACTGTTCTTATAGAGCAGGGCTGGTCATTTTTCGAGCCATTTTTTAAAATTATAAATTTTTCGAGAGCCACAATTAAAAATCTATTTACAAGGTGTGCGGTTTGGTATTAAAGAAATTCTTTATTGAGAGCCTCAAGAAATCCCTTGAAGAGCCGCATGTTTTAAGCGACCCGCAGTTTGCCACCCCTTGCAATAGGCTGATCTTACAAGCCCAGATAAGGCAAAAAAAATTTAATTTTATTTATCGAATTTTAAAAAATTAAGAAAATTCAATTTCCTTCACATAATCCACACTAGCTGCCTTAAACTTGCCCCCCGAGTGGATAACACCAATTGCGAACATATTAGGATTGTCCAGTAACTTGATTTCTTGAAAAAAAGTAGTGATTCATTGAATAAATTTCATTACAGTATGAGGCATTGTTTTTAGGTAAAAAGAGATGGCAACCCTATCATTCTCGAATTTTCTGCAGTAGTCAAATCTTTTGCAGGAAAAACTTAATTAATGAAACTGAAACAAAGCAGTGAAATAGTAAGAGAATGTGGGAGATCATAAATGGAATATAAAAAAGCAGTGTCATATACATGAATAGGGGTTATGTGATGGTAGTGTGTACAAAATAATGGTTCTCATAGATGTTAATCAACAAAATTTCTCTTGCTTTGAGCTATTAGAGATACCTAGACATTGTTTGCCGTAGACGCCGTAGTCTAGAAATTAGTGTGTTGGCATATTAGACGTGATGCCACGGTTCAAACTCCAGGTCAGTTATCTGCAACAAAACGGAGTATGATACAAAATATTTCTTAGGCAACTTCCTCTCTTTTAGCGAAAACTCTAAGAGCAAGTAGGAATTTCCAATGAAAAATTTCTCAAAATATTTGTCATACGGAATTTGACTTCAAACTGTAGATCCGTCCAATTATGTATTAAATTTACGCACACAACATAAGTGTTGTGAGAAGCTAGGATGTAATACTGACTGAAGAATTATAATAACCAATTATGTATGTATGTATGTCGTAAAAAATTCCACATATCCCTCCATACATTCTTCTACTGGTCATATGACTCACGCGTCTCCTTTAATTATTAAAAATATTGTTGTTAGTGTCCATAATGTTGTTGTAATAAAAATTACATCCTTATTCCTTCTATTTTAGTAAATCACAACATGTCACACATGAAATTACTCTTTTAATTCCCATTTCCACTACAACAAAGTGTGTGTAGGATAGATAGTGAGTGTATGATGCTGTTGTCTTGGTTTCATTCTATTCAATCGTTGTTATTGCTGTTTCTTCTTCATTATCGTATTTATTATTGTTGCAATTTTGTGTTATTCTTTTTACTGTTTGCTGTTTTTGTTGTCTTTCTGGCTGTTGTTGCTTTTGCTTATCATTTGTTTACCACTCGTCTCGACTTAGCAGCAGCAGCAGCAGCCACATCACCAATATCAGTTCGTTATAATGGTCATACAAACCAACCATCCAACCATCCAACCATCCAACCAAGTCAACCCACTATTGTGTGATACATTTTAGCAACTGCAGACAAGTTTAATCAGTGTCATGGTGTGCAGGAGTTTTTGTATAAAAATATACAATAAAAACAACAGCAAAAACATTAAATAAACAACAGAATATAATCATAAAAGATGCTAAGGGACATTGCTTTAAAGGCAAGTATTTTCCATAAACACTCGTCATACAAACAGTATGTATATTTGAAGACAAAGTTTAGTTTGTCTAAGTTATTCATACGTTTTTAGTTGTTGGCGCATTGAAATTGGTTTGATTGCAAGTAACAATATAAATATAAATCTACTACATACATACGTACGTAGCTGACTCTTGTGGGTGTTTGGTCGGAAATTTAAATTCTTTTCTGTGCTAACAAAAATGTCACTCTGCTGTCACTTACAATGCAACGTACACATAAATTAATTGAGAAACTCATTATAAAAGTTGAAAAATTTCTTTCTTTTTCTCTTTGGTTGTTATTTATGGCATAGTGTTGCCATTTTAGTGGAGAAGAGAATATAAGCGACTTAATTAGTGATTTGGCAATGGGGTATTAAAGTTTGGAAGAGGAAATAATAGCATCAACCTCTACATATCAAGTCTGTCAGTGGCGCTTTTGAAGCATTACAGGGTGATAACGGTTGTCTAATTGAACTACAATGTAAACGATTGAAAAGATTATGATTTTGATTATCGATTGACATGACATACACTCTACAGAAAGTGCAGCGGATATTCCGAATTAATCGATACTTATGGCATATGTTGTCATTGGATTTTTACCTGCGTCCATAATTTACTCAACTATTAAGGCCGGTTGGCCATTCGTAACGCCGCTGATTATTGCTAAAGCTCATAAAGCTCATGAAACACATGAGAATCTAGAAATAGGTGTATAAAGTCCATTAAATTGGGGGAAAAAATGGGTTTTTTGCGCATTATGACAATGCGCCATTATAATAACCAACTTCTTTTAGAATGTAATTGAAGATTATGAACTGAATTGCCTTTGGCGAGATATCATGAGCCCTAGAACACGACCAATTTTGATTTTATTGCACCAAAAGTTACCCAGAAGTTTAATTTTACGTTTTTCCCAAGCCAATTTAAAATTATGTGAATGTGATTAAGTCCTTAATGTTGGAGCATTTGAGATCCAAAATTCGTCAAATTGCCGCCGAAATACCAATTCAAAATTTCCGAAAAAGCGATAGAAAATTATCGACTCCAGGATCGACATCCATAGCATAACATTGGTCATTAGAACTCTTCAGTCGGGATTATGACCAAGCTTCTAGCACTATTTATATTGTGTGCGTTAATTTTATACCTTCATTTGAAACTTTTCATGCAAATTTTCTTTACTCTCAGATTTTTTTCGGCCAGAAATCTGCTGAGAGGAAGTCACCAAAAAATATTTTTTCGCATTTCGCAACATACTGCCTTATAGACTATGTCGACTCTAAAGCTGGATTCACCCATGGTTTTGGAACAAAATTTATGGAGTTTGACGTTTCTCTTTTTGAGAGAGAGAGAGAGAGAGAGAGAGAGGAAGGGAGTAAATTTTGTTCGAAACAATTTCATCTTGAATTGATTTAATTTTAATTTTTGTTCCGAAACAATTGAACAATGCTGCCAGATACTTCAATTTTATAAGCAAATTTGATAGAAAAATTGATAAAATAGTAAAACTAATACGTCGTTTACAAACATATTTCATATTGGTAACCTTGTTTTTCCAGAACAATTGTTCGAAGTCGGTAAATCAGAACAAACTCTCAAAAAACTAAAAATGCTTGTTCCGAAACCATGGGTGAATCCAGCATAAGTCATCTTATACAAAACCTTTTACGGCAAATGGTACTGCAATCAAGATTGTCGAAGAATTCCGTTTCTTGCGTGGGTGAATTATCTCATCGGGCAGTGCTGTATACCGAGAAATAAAAGTTTGCCTATTTCCGATCATAAATCACATGCACGATCTAATTTAAGGGAATAGCATTTTTGCCATAAAGTGGAACATGTGATCGTAACACACTGTTACAGTGGGGCCTATTGAGTTGTTTTATTTCTACGGAATAAAATTTTGTTTTCTTATTTGCTACATAAACACTCTGCCTCTTTGGCTTTTGTATTATATTACGCGGCCATTCTATTGTGATATAAAAATACGTTAGGAAAGCTTGAATTAAAAAATATTTTTTTTGGGATGCTGCTCACCGCCAATTTATACGAAAGAACTCTTTATTTGAGACTTTTTTTCGGAGTGATATTTTGTGATAGAATATCACACCTGGTTGTGATACGATACAACTTGGCGCCAAAAAACTCTACCAAAATAAGGGAATACAATAACGTTTAGCTCCATCAGGGATGGGCAACAACAAAAGTCCTTATTTTTTATACCTTTTAGCTTGAGAAATTGATTGCAAATTATTGGTTTTCTAACCCAAAAATTAAAGTAACGGAAATAGAAAATTTTTCTTTAAACAAAAGGAAAAAAGAAACCAAACAGAAGCCTTTAACTTCCTTTTTATTTCACAACTTGATTCGTAACGTAAAGCATTTGATTTTTAATGTAAAAAATTGATTATTTAGTAGAGTACTGAAGAAAACAACAATAAAAGCGCTTTGCTGTTTAAAGAAAGGAAAATATTTTGTAAAAAAAGACCCAAAAACAGGGTAAAAGAGTTTTCAACCAGTTTTCAGAGTTTTTTTTTTTTTTTTTAATAAAAATTTAAAAATCATTGTCATTTTTTTTAAGAGGATCGTAATGTTAGACAAAAAAAATTACAAACGATCTTCGACAGCTTAGCAATAGAATGAGAATAAAAGAAAAACACGAATTTTAGGGGTAGAAGATGATGATGATGATGATGAGGAAGATTTCGGTCGATCATTTTCCTTTCAAACATCAATGAAAACAACCCCTAACAGTTTTTTATTTATAGAATTTGGTTTTTTACCCAAAAAAAAAATAATTTTAATTTTTTCATCTTTTTTCTTCCTTTTTCTGTTGTTGTTGTTGTTGTTGCCAAAACCCTTGATTACACAATAGCAAAAATTACATTTTTTTTTCACGATTTTTACCCCAAAAATTTATAAAAAAAACAACCAAATTCTGTGCAATTTTTTTCTTTCTTCTTTTACCTACAAAACGTAACGCAACGTAACGTAACGTTTTATTAAATGTCCCTGTTTTTTAAGGCGTAAATTATTTATTGTTTGTAAGGAAAAAAAAGAGAGAAAAAAAATTCAACCGCTACGCTTAATGAATCATAAGAAAATTTTCTTTTATTTTCAATTGTATTGTTATGAAGCAAAAAAAAAATATTTTTTTTCTTTAAATTTTTTACCTTAAAAATCCGTAATTTTTTTTCTTTCTTTGTTTTTTTTTTCATTTTTCAGAAAGACAATAGTTTTCTAGCGTATTTTTCTCTTTTTTTAGCATTGTTATACAGGCATTGCCTAGCGTACACACATATCTTGTATATTGACATGTTAAGTAAGTAAGTAACTGTCAATATTGCCAAAGTATTACCGTTTTTTTTTATTTTTTATTTATGAGCCTTTCTAGTAGAAAAATGTAGAAAAATGAAACGTATTTTTAGCAAAATTTTCTCACAGTTAATCATTTTAATTTTTGGGTTAATTTTTAAAATAATTTCGAGGATATTTTCTGTTTGTAATGGAATTTTTATTTTATAAGGGAAGAAAGGATAAGAAAAATGGTTGACGTACAGTTTTATTTTATTAAAACAGAATTTAATACAAAATGGCGCAACTAAATTCAATACTTAGTTATAATGCTACTGCACTAAGGATTTCCTATTTCAATTTAATTTCC
>QOCX01000036.1:383995-438072 GCA_005959815.1 Sarcophaga bullata | reverse complement strand
TTTCGCCATCAATTGAGTATAAATTTGTTTCGTTTTATTTTCGCTGTATCGGTAAACGCCCTTATGTAACGCCCGTTTATGCTTACTAAACTGAACTATAATAACAACAACAATAATAATAATAATAATAATAAAAACAATATAAATATACTTTGTTTAAATAAAGAACAGTGTTTGGAATAGAATTCCTATTCTTACAAGGTTTTTTGGTTGAATGAAAGCCTCTTATCTCTGTTAGAAGTTACAATCCATGAGGTAGTAGGGGTTAACCGATTGAAAACCGATTTCCTAGATATTTATCTTCTGAAAATCACTAAGAAATTCTTTTGCTAAAATCCAGAATTACTGTCATACTGTATTCTGCAATAGAGGCAATTCAAAGATTTGAATCCTTGAGAAGGCAAGCAAATTTTCATAATTTTCCAACCGGAGGCCTATTGGGCCCCTTGAAGTTTACACTGATGGCTCAAAGATGAGTGACTGGGTAGGTTGTGGTATCGTTATTAAGGGTCCTGATATTAAACTTTCATCAGGCAGTGTTTTCCAAGCAGAGCTCATGGTAATTTTGAAAGCGGCACAATACTTGTTGAGTGGCGGGATTTTCCTTGAAAATCTTCTGATTTATTTGAATAGCCAGGGTGCGATTAAGTCCTTAACGAACATGAATGTCAAGGATATTTGGATAACGCTTATATGGGTTCTGGGGCATAGGAATGTTGTTGGAAATTGCTTTGCTGATGAGCTGGCCATGGCCAGGCAAGGCCTGAATTCAGCCATTACTTTATTTTATAGAGGAGGCTCAATACACTTTATCAGCCTGAAGGTATTTTCAATATTGCCAGACTCTGCTGAACACGTATGGAAAACAAGAGGAATGGCTCACTTCTGTCCCTTAATTGTGTGGTCAGTCATTGCACAATGACGATTCTTGCGGGACTTTGTAGGCATGCCGAAAGACTCGGCATTCTAACTAATCACTTCTGTAAGAGCTGTGGGTCTGAGGATGAGAAATAGACTGTCTTTTACCCCATGTGCTAGTGCCCTGCTCATGAAGAGACGGAGGTTTCTAGTCTCTAATTTTCTGATATCGTTGACCGACCTCTTGAATAAAAATATTGCAGCAATTCCAAGATTTGTTTTAGGCTCTTGGCGGTTTTATTTAGGTAATGCTTGATCCGTGGGTGGAACTAATTGTGGTAACACAATGGGCTTAAATACTGGCTTAAGTAAGACCTCTTCCTTCGACGGAGTCCGCCGCATAACCTATCCTAACGTTGTATTTTAAAAATTCCGAGACTTCAATTCTCCTCTATCAAACACATCCAATGGGTTGCCCAGAATAAACATCATAAACATCGAATGTCATGAGAAATTCAAGTGGTGCCAACTATTGGTAAAGAATAGAACTTAATGAGTAAAGTTAAACTCAACTACACCAAATACAAACATTCAATATTACACAGAGAATATTATTTCTGAGAATAAGGAGCAACAGATGGCAACCCTAATATTCTAGAACCTGTACATTATTCATGTGCTTAGCTAATATACCGTAACTAGTAACTAGTATACGGTAAGGATGCTATAGGACAGTTAGTAAAAATAAGGAGCAACAGATAACAACCCTTATATTCTAGAACCTGTACATTATTCACGTGCTTAGCTAATACAACGTAACTTAATAGTATACGGTAAGGATGCTATAGGACACTTAGTAATCTTGTATTCAAAGCAATTGCTTATAGCTGTTAGACTGGAATAAAGTTGAGGTTATGAACAGTCTAAGGTATATCACTGACTTTGCAACCTTGAATCGTTGATATTATTTTGTTGAAATGCTTAATAAATGTTAAGCCACCATAATAAGTGTAAACATCACAACAAAACCAAATGTTCCAATCAGAGAGTTAAATGGGGTAGAGACCGCAGTCGTGTAGGTTAATATGAAAAGCATTTTTTTAATGGACATCTTCTGTATATTTTTCCCAAAAAACCACTGTCTTTAAAACATCGTAAGCAAAATAATATAATATTGCACGCATTTATGAAAATCGAACCCCCCCCCCAAAAAAAAAACAGAAAAAAATGCAAAGAAAACATTTTCCATATACCGCCACAATTTGAGTTGCTGCCATGGTTGCTGTTGTAGCATCCCCATAACAAAACTGCGATTATCTAAATTGCATACAAAATTATTTTAATTAAAAATCTAATTTTCTTCTTTCATATCTCTGGCCGTTTTGGCCAGACTTTCCAAGGATGAGTCAATGCTGTTGTAGAAAGAATTAAATTTTTTTTTTTTTTTTTTTTTTTGATTTGCTTGGACGTTTCAGTTTTCAGTCAGTTGTGGGCTATGCCGGTACAATATTTTGTTGGTTGTTGTTTTTTGTTGTGGTTGTTGTTGCATAATGTTAAAGTGCAAATGTTTAACATAAAAACCTTGTATTAAATTTCTAAAATAATTTATTATTAATGTCATGTTGTTGTTGCTTTATATGAATACTACCCAGATCATGTGAAAAGGTACCCAAAAATGTAAACGAAAACAAAAAAAAAATTGATCCTTTTTGCCTTTTCATATACGATGGTTATTATGGTAGTAGTTTCAGCCACCGTCTGTGAGAGTTTTTCTAAAATGAAAACCCGAAAAAAAGATCTCAAGTTGTTTAATTGGCCATCATTTTCAGTTTTATTCACTTTTATTGAAAGATAATTAGACTAAAAGCGATTAAAATCATATTAAGGAACTCATACTTTTGTCAGTTTGTAGTACGGGGTTATTTATTTAAAAGTACTAGAAGCGCATCCTTTTTATGCATTGCATATGGTTTTGTTTTTTGTTTTTTCTATTATTATCGGCATTTATTTAAAGCATAAAAGTTGTTTGGTTAGGTGTGAAAATACGTCATGTGGTCACTTGGTTGCTTTAATTCATGACCCTCTATTATGCAGTTTACTCGCGTTTTTCTTTCATGTTCATGCTGTTGCTGCTGTTGCTGCTGCTGCTGCTGTTGCTGTCCTCATCGTCTTTTATTGATTAATGATGTTTAATTTGTAAAAACATTAAGAAAATATTTTTTCTTTATGGTTCCTTTATGGCAATTATTTTTGTTTCTTTATCCGGTTTTACTCTAAGTGCAGTTGCATCAATTAACTTGACAGGGACATAGTGTAGGGCGCTATGACGATGAACCGACAAAAGATGTGTTTTTTTTTTAAATTCAAATATTGTCACAAAAACCTTGTAAGTGTTCTGAATTATTTATTCACTTCCAATCTATGCCTACAATTCATAGGAGCTTTATAAAATAATTTTTGTTCAATCCTCGTTTAGGGCATTATTGTCTGGTATAGGAAGGTGGCCACTAGATCACGCTTTGTCATTTTGGACAAGGTCCGTGGAAGGATCAATGCTAGGCCTATCACATCTGAATGTTAAATGCGTCTTCGTATAGTCAGCGCTGAAACCCAGATGGAGGAGGAGTCAGACGGACTGAGACTCTATTCCTTATGCTATGCTAAGCTTCGTTAGGCCTTATGGAAATAGGATTCTATCTGAGAATAAATAAAGAATTGTCATGAAAAGTTTCTCACACTACAAACTACAGGCTAGACATCTTCAACATCTCTTCTCAGTAGATTTCTCGAAAAAACTCTGAGAGTAAATAAAATTGCCATGAAAAGCTTTTCAAAAAACAGGTAGGTCTCCGCCACTCATGTATAAAATTAACCGAAACAACATAAGCAGTGTGAGAAGCTAGGTCGCAATCCTCACTGAAGGTTTGCAACGACTATTATGCACGTTTGTATGAAATTTGGGTTAGAAAATCTTTGCTACGGGGCGACATAATATCGATCTTTACTGATGATTCATACAAATAAACGAGTATATGATCGGCTATTTATTCTGATGAACTTAAACTTTCGAGTGGTGGTGTGAGAAGCTAGATCGTAATTCAGACAGAAGCAGGTTGGGTTATAAAATCTTTGCTTCGGGTCCACATGATCTCGACCTTTACTGATGATTCGTTTAAATAATCGAGTATATGATCGGCTATTTATTCTAATGAACTTAACCTTTCAGTGGCCCTTAAATCGACCGATGACTGTGCTATTGTCAATGCGAACGATCGCGAGGTGTATTCGGAAATTAAATCTCGAAATCTTGATTCATGTTTCGGAAAAGGTATTGCTTTCAAATTTTCTTAATTGATTTGGAAGTTGTATGTTGGCATGTCGCCGTAGTCTAGTAGGTAGTGTGTTTGCTTATTTGACGAATGGCCAGGGTTCGAATCCCCGGTTAGACATCAAAAACGAAATATAAAAAAATATTTCTTCGGGCGACTTCCTTTCAGCAGATTTCTGGCAAAAACTCGGAGAGTAAATAAAATTGCCATGAAAAGTTTCTCAAAAAATCTGTCGTACGGAGTCGACTTTAAACTGTAGGTCGCGCCACTCATGTGTAAAATTAATACACACAACATAAGTGGTGTGAGAAGCTAATCCGTAATCTTGACCTGAAGGTTGTAGATGGCCAATTATGTATGTATGTATGTATGTATGTATGTATGTATGTATGTGTTGGAGTATTAGACGTATGACCACTGTTCAAACCCTAGATTACACATCTCTAACACAATCAAATATTAAAAAATATTTCCTTCGGCAACTGGCACTCAGCAGATTTCTGGGAATAAACTCTGACATAAGTGGTGTTAGAAGCTAGTTTGTAATCTGAAAACTGAAGTGTTGTAATGACCAATTATGTATGTTTGTATGTATTAGAGATGATGAGAACACAAAATTTATAAAATTTTTTTTAAAAGATTGATAAAAATTGTTGCAGGGCTTGAGACTAAAGTACATACACAGATGATGTCCCCACGCTTGTAAATATATTGACAAGATTTCAACATATTTTACCGTTATCAATGTTGTAGCTAGATTTCTGAATTCGCGTTAATCATACGAAACTACATTAAAAAAAATTGGAGTGTAGTTTCCCTATGCTCACAACATTTTATTGATTATCGTTATATCCCTCCATAAAAATGATATGCGCACCCTCTGTAAAACAATTTAATTGTTAATTAAGTTATTAAATACGAAAATAATTTAATGAAAAGCAAAAAACGAAAAAAAAGAGAACAAAGGCCACTTGCTGTGAGAAAAATTTTCACTACAATAATGACGTACAAATACGTAGAGCTCCCAGCACATCTTCAATAAATTTTCCTATCGCCATCTACTCCATGCTTACAACGGGGATTTTCATGCATTTAACGCATTGAACGGAAATCAAATTAAAAACGAATTTAAATTTATCAATGGAAAAACAAAAGAATTTATCAACAAAAAACAAAGAATGAAAATTTTTTTTATTCAAGCACTTATCATTCGTTCATTCATTCAGTCGTTCATTCATTTATTCATTTATTCGTTTATATAGTCATCTTAAGGCATGCATTGATTTGATTTGAATGGAAATAAATGAAGAAAATGATATTTTTTAGCTGATAAAAGTAAACGAAATTAAATTTTTACCTTTTCCTTGGCACTNCCTTGGCACTTTTAGGAAACAGAGAGAGAAAGAGAGAGAGAGAGAGAGAGAGAGAGAAATAAACAAACAAAACCTAAAAAGAAAAACAAATACTAGATAGTGGATGATAAAAAGAGCCCAAAAAGAAATTATAATTGCATGCAACTAATTTGAGCATGAACCGCAGCATAATGCATCCTTAAAGACATATGTACGTACACTTTATAATGCAAGGCTGGCGGATGGATGGATGGATGGATGGACAGACAAACAACCAAAATAATCAAATTTAATCACAATAAATTCATGTTTCTTTTTTCTTTCTTTCCTCTTCCTCTTTCATGGTACCTTTCGACGAAAGGAAGATCTCTTCACAATGTTCATGAGATAAGCGAACAATTGTTGTTGCATTATTGTCTTAAAAAAAAGGAAATTTAAGATGCATTTCTTTAAAGCATTGATTGTTGTTGTTGCCACAGGTTGCTAACCAATTATTTAAAATGAAATACAACCAGATAACAACAACTATAGACAGAAAACAAAACAAATTGTGGTTTGAAAAAACAGTATGTACCTGTTCAATGTATAATAAGCTATTGGTTGGGAGAAAAAATTATTTCTTTCTGTTCATGTTTTTCTTTTGAGTTTTGTTTTTATTTTCTTAGGCCAAACTTTGTAATTTTCAAAAACAGTTGCTTAAGAAATTCCCTTTTTTGCCCTGCACCAATAATAAGTACAGCAGCGCTAGATAATTAAGAAGCATAAGTAATCGTTGCTTCATTTGTCTTCAATGGCGCTCTGGCAGAATTTTGATTTGAATGGATTTTTTTTTTTTTGTATTCAAATCTATTCATTGGAAATGTTTTTTTTTTTCTAAATTTAATTGCGGCACAAGAACAACAACTGTTACACTCTCTCGTTCATATCAAATGTATGCAAGTATTTGAGTACTTTATTCACGGGATTTTTGGGATTTAATGAACATTCGTCTACGGTTGCAACAAAACGTCAATCATTTTTCTTTGATTCCTTTTTCATGTTGTTGCTGATGCTGATGCTGATGCAGATGATGATGATGATGATCATCAGCCATAGTAGCAGCAATGCACCTGAACATTAGCGCTAGTGAGATGTGAGAACTTTATAAATTCATTTAAGGTTTAGCTGTGTGTTATTAATTTCGGATTTTGTTTTTGTGAATAAAAAATGAATTTTCTTTCTGTTCAAAAGGAAATTAGATCGCTGCTGCTGCTGCCATATTCCATCAATAATTAGCTCTCGGATGCCTTTGATTCTATTCTTCGCTGTTCTTGGCTTCTTTAATGCCTGTACCAGTGCCAGTGCCAGTTCATCATCATCATTTGTTTGTAATTCAGTTGTGGTTTTCAATTTGAATGTGAATTCCATTTTCCATTATTTTCATATGCCTTCAGAAACCATTATTAATTTGATGTGATGCGATGCAATACGATGCGATGCAGTTGTCAGCCACTAGTAGTTGTGTTTCTTTGTTAGAATTTTCTTTTTTCATTTTCTTTTTGTCTATCTGAAGCCGTGTAATTAAAATGAAATCAAAAATTTATTTAAATTTGTAACACTGGCAGGAGGTTGTTGAATAGAAAATTAAAAAAAAAGAAAAAATCTAATCAAAGTTAGTTTGAAAGACTGATACAAATTAATACATCAAATTTAAAAAGAACCTGTCAAATTCAAATATTGACTGAACACACTGCATATTTAATTTGTTTTATACGGTGAACTGGATAACCAGTTTCTCAGTTCTGAAGCTAAGAACAAATGGTTGACTACAGAAAAATATTCTAACAAACATAAGCATACCCTACTAGTGATTATAGAACTTAGTTTGATATTCTGAAAAAATAAAATCCTTTAGTCTGGATTACGACCTAGCTTCTCCTATCACTAATATTGCGTGTGCTAATTGTAAAAATAAGTGGCGGGATCTACAGTTTGGAGTGGAATTCGAACGACAGATTCTTGAAAAACTTTTTCTGGCAATTTTTTTTTGCCATAAAACTGCTGAGAGACAGATGCTCAAAGCCTTAATCAAATTGGTTTGAAATGCATTTGATAGTCTTGGTTCTCATGTGGACATTCTGTTGTAAATTATTGTTATGAAAGAATTTAGCCGGAATTGAAATTTTCATTTTAAACCAAGGAAAATTTATATCAAGTATACCCTTATGGCCTTATAGTCACCGTAGTCTAGTAGTTAGTATGCTGGCTTATTAGATGAAAGGCCAGGGTTCGAATCCTCGTTCCGACATCAAAAACGAAATGTGAAAACAAAAATATTTCTTCGGCGACTTCCTCACAGCAGATTTCTGGAAAACACTCAGAAAGTAAATAAAATTGCCATGAAAAGTTTCTCAAACGATCTGTTGTTCGGAGTCGACTTTAAACTGTAGGTCCCGCCACTCATGTATAAAATTAACACACACAACATAAGTGGTGTGAGAAGCTAGGCCGTAATCCTGATTGAAGGGTTGTAATGGCCAATTATGTATGTATGTATACCCTTATGGCCATAAGATCAATATTTCTTATTCTCTTTGGCTTTAACCAAATCATAACAATTCTATACTCAATTCGGATATTTTTGTTGGCTTAAAACGTTGGAAAATGATTGCAAGTGATTGTTGAAATCTTTGGCTTGTTGCTGATAGAGCCTTTTGGTCTATTTATCTGTATGAAGCCAGGTAACATCTGCATGCTGCCAAAACGAATATCAAAGTTTGACTTGCAGAAGCAAAAGAGGCTTTTACAAGTACTCGAACGTAAACTCGTTCATAAACTCTTGCCTTATAAAATATTCTCAGCATATGGTAGCCACAAAACTAGGCTTTGAACATTAAACTTTAGAGAAGATGGAAGTGAATACCCATTATACTGCAAGTTAGATTGAGGAAATGACAACATTGGGCATACATACTGTATCTGGATGTATAAAATTCAGGCTCAGAGGTAGGTCTTGAATTGTTAGATTGGATACAGGCTGTTCATCTTGGTAATGTTCGACTTATTGCATGTAAGACAGTGAAATTAAAAATCATGAATAGGAATACAATTTATGTTTCGTTTTCATTGCGAATCTATTTGCCGAATAATAAATTTTTAAAAGGTATTTACATTTATATTAACCATGTAAGGTGTAAGTATATCGTCTGCAATAATATTCAAAAAAGCTTCCAAAGATAACGAAAAATTCTCCAAGTTTTTCTACAACACTTTAGATTTTATTTAAATTTCTTAGAAAGACTTTATTTATGGTAGCTACCAGCTACCATTTCCAACTGAAACGGAAGTCTCTAATTTTAATTCACCTACTAAAGCTGAAAATCTCAATTAAAAATAAATGAAATTGCCTTTTGAAAATTTAAATTTTATTTCATGGTTTTTTCTTTTAATAGTAATCACCTCATATGTAAATAGATCATAAACAAATTGTGAATAATTTTGTTTCCTCTCTCTGTTTTTTTTGTTTACTTTTTTTTCTTTAAAACGGAAATTAATTTGAAACATGCAATCTTTACTTAAAAAGTTTTTCTTGAACATTCAAAACTTGTACTGAAATTATGTCTAACAACCATAAAAACAAAACGAAAACGAAAAACATTTTCGTATTGCCTATTAAAACTGGATGATACAATTTGAAAACGTATTTGAACACCCTGTTTATAATTTAAGAAATATACACACACACAGCATCTTCTTTAAATATGTTTGACACGCCATCGGAAATTGAAGTGATTTGCTTTCTTATCAAATCCAAATTAAACAAAAATAAGAAAGAATGAAAAAAAAAGTCTTCAAAACATTTGAAAGTTAAAATATGAATTTAAAAGAATATTCAACAAATATATATACTCGTATGTACATACATGCATACATAATGGGTCATTACCGCTCTTAGGTCAGGAGGATTACAACCTAGCTTCTCCACAGTTTAAAAGTCAATTTCGAAAGAACGATTTTTGAGAAAATTTTTCATGGCAATTTTTTTTATTAACTCTCAGAGTTTTTACCAGAAATCTGCTGAGAGGTAGGCATTGACAAAAATATTTTCATTANCTTGGAGATGTCTGACCGGGGATTTGAACCGAGGCCTCATAGTTTAAAAGCCAATAAACTATCTACTTGACTATGAAGACTTCAAGGTCCTTGAAACTCTTGCACAAAATATGTATTAATCCGATAGCCGAGTTGGTTAAAGCAAGCGGTTTGCAATGATAGACATTAACGTGTTTTGATCAAGAGTGGGTCGTTTACTTTGCTATACTGTGCTGTGTTCTGCTTTACTTTGCTCTACTCTGCTCCACTCTGCTCTACTCTGCCCTTTACTCCACTTTACTCTGTTCTACTCTGATCTACTCTGCTCTACTTTGTACTTTTACTCTACTTTACTCTACCCTACCCTACTCTGCTCTACTCTGCTCTTTACTCTACTTTACTCTGTTCCACTCTGATCTACTCTGCTCTACTCTACTCTGCTCTACTCTGCTCCACTCTTCTCTACTCTGCTCTACTTTGGTCAATTTTGCTCTACTCTACTTTACTCTGCTCCACTGTACACTACTCTACTTTGCTTTACTGTACTCTGCTTTCCTGTACTCTACTCTACTGTACTCTAATCTACTGTGCACTACTTTACTCGATTCTACTCTGCTCCACTCGGTTCTACTTTGCCTTACTTTGGCCTACTCTGTTCTACTCTGCTTTACTCAACTCTACTGAACTCTTCTCTACTGTACTCTACTCTACTGTACTCTACTGTGCCTATTTTTATCTACTTTATACCCTAATCTTCTGTACATAAACTGTCTATGCAACTTTTGAGTTCAAGTTTTCTGTTGAGCTGATTTCTACTAAAGATAGGCAGCAACCTGTTGATCATACTAACGTGAAAAGTCTCTCTCTCTCTCTTCTTCCATAACTAATAATCCAATAAATGGATACAACAGTTAGAAGTGCCTTATAAAGCTTACAAAATTTTGAACTTTGACCTTTCCAATACACTTAAAGCATGAAATTGTAATTTTCTTGTTTTACATTCCATATTTTAAAATTAAATTTTTCTCCACCTTATCTGTTAAGCAACTTAATAACAGAAAAAAAAAATGAAAACCAAAATAGTCCCCTGAGGCTATATTTGAAATCCCCAAACAGAAAACTTGTGTTTAAAAACCATAAATTTTTTTTGAAATTGAAAACTGAAAACGAATAAAAAACAGGGGCATGCCACCACCAAATACAAGTGGCCTTATGAATAACTGCACACTACATTTTATTCATTCAATGAAATGAAATAGAGCAACAGGATATTAAAGGTTGTCTTACAGAAAGATTCTATTGAACCAGCAACAGTGGTTTTATCTGTGCTCTATAGTTTCTTTAAATTATGCACCCCTTTTATGTTAGAGAAACACAAGGTCTTGGGGGGGGGGAGGGAAACAAATTTTTTACAAGGCATTTTAACCCTTTTGTGTTGATGGACTTTTACATTCAAAGACAATATTAGCTGCTGTAAATAACTCTACTTGGAACTCACACTACAAGTTTTCCATGCGTTTATTAGGAATGCCGCTATTTCCCAATAAACACTGGAGTGTGTTTTAAAATGTCTTTTCAAGGATATTTTATTTTTTTAAAGAGAATTCCTTAACAAAATTGGTTTCTTTTTCTTTATTTTAAATCTCCATAAACATTTTTAAAATTTATTGCCTCTGCTTGTTTTTCAAAAATGCTGCAGGTTATGTTGTCTGCCCTAGCTACCCTCACAGTCTTCTCCCCACAATGTATGTGTCGCAGCAAACCTCAANNNNTTTCTTTTTTAAATCCTTTTCATGGCCTTCTGTTTTTTTTATTATCTTGTCTTCTTATTGTCATTGTGACACAATCAATCTGTTCAACGACAAACTGTTGCGACATTATTCAAGGGATGGGGAAAATAAAAAAGAGAAAATATGTTGCACAGTGTAAACAACATATTTTACACTTCATCTTAAAGTTTTTGTAATTTTAGGAAGGCTGAGGTGACCATAGTATAAAATTAATAGAGGATATAATTTTTAAAGAGGACTAGGTTAGAATAAGGCAGAGTTTTCTTTTTTTTGTATTGAGCCGGAGGTGGGAATCTTCGAAAGACACTTTTGTTCCAATAAAAGAGTGCACGATTCACCATCATTGGCGCCTACGTACTAAACCCACCCCCTACACACTTCAACCACTCTCCCTCCGCGGGACTGCCGTAAGATATTACTTCGCGGAGGGCTGGTTAGCTTAAAAGCTTTATCTCACTAATTTAAATTTCGCCTTCGTTCCTCCAACCTTCGGAGTTCTAGCATAACTTCAGTCATTCTCTGGTTGTATTGTCTCCATAGAATCTTAGAATTCATCATCTCTTCTAAAAGCCGGTTTGGTTCTTCCTCCTCATCTACACAGTTTGGACAAATAGGGGAAGTATCATGTCCAAATCTGTGCAGGTATTTCCTGAAGCATCCATGACCAGTTAGAAACTGGGTCACGTAAAAGTTCAGCTCGCAATGATTGTTCTCCATCCAAGGGGTTATATCAGGGACAAAGCGAAATGTCCATCTTCCCTTTAAACTGTTCTCCCATCGTGATTGCCAATTGTGCATGGAAGTTCTTTTCACCTCCGCCTTTATAGCTGCTATTTGTGTGCCTAGGTGTTTACGTTATTCAATGTGAAATGATAGGCAACAAAACTCATGAGCTCAGCTGTGTGTCAAACTGAAACTCGCTTAAATTTTCCACTTGACCACCTATAAATCTATGCGAATTTTGATGTTGTGTTTGTAATACTCGACAACAAGTTGAGCAATACAGTTTCATGCGCCTGAGAGGACAATGAAAATATTCATGGTTTTCAAATTTTTAAATCAAATTATCCCTCCCATCTTAGAGAAGATTACATCAGTAACGAACATTACAGTAAGATCTGATACCCAGATATTCTTCACTACATTTTGCACGTGTACACAAAGAAAGTTGTCTGTAGGGAATGACTAATGGCAATCCTGTTATTCTAGAACCTGCTACAATCAACAATAACTCATTATAGTAGTAGGCCCATCACTAGCTTAGCACCTAAAACTTAATTAATTGAGCTGAAACCAAGCCAAAGATATAAAAGGCTTTAAGTCCACAAAAAGAAATTCAAAAGACATTTAATACAGGGATAAGCGTACGCTGCTCTAGATGACTTAATCGAGTTAAGACGATGGCAATTCCAATGGCCAAATGGACAATCAACACCAACTGCAATATCGTCAAGATTTTTGGCGTGCACAGAATCATAAAAGATTGACAAAACAATACTCATTTCGTAAGTGGTTCAAGACGCTAACTGTTATAGAAATAAAGAGCGAAGAGACCCTTACTAAATTCTTAAGAGATTTAAAGAGGTAGCGATCCCCTATGCGAACGGTAGAAGTTTCGGTATCCAGGCCGTAAAAATGAAACCATGATTCAGTGTAGACATACGAAAGGTAAGAAGAAGAACACGGGTAGGAGTGATAAAGGACGTGTCAGAAGCTTATAAGCTTGGGAAGCAGAAACAATTGTGGAGATTTGCGTACATTATGGGTTGTAGATCATGAATTCCATCAAAATAGTGTCTGAACTAGTCATCAAAACAGTAAGGAACTTAAGAGGTAAAAGGAGAACCTAAGGGGTGTTGATATTAAATAGGATGTGTCCTAATCTGACCCACCAGATCCATCGTACCAGATGCCGAACTGCTCGAAGTAGGCGCTTAATTAATTTCTCAAGTTCGAAATGGCGAAAGTATTTCCAACAAAAGACGAAACGTAAGTTGCTCCAATTTTTGTGACATAATGCTTCTCTCAGAGCAAACCAGAAGGTGGAGCCGATAAGCTCTACGCAACATGTTCGATAGTAGAATACATTTTTGCTGCGGTCTCAAAATCCGCCAAGTAAGAGCACAGTCTGATGACTTTAAATGCAAGGTTCTTCATAGTTCTGGATATTCTAAAAGCTTTAGGCGGGTTTGCCTTCTAATGCAATAGTTCTAGGGAATGGACTCGCGATCGTCGTAGACCTCTTTCTGATATGATCTTGTCGCAAGCTTGTACAAGGATACAGGGTACAGTTGGCTAATATAGTCTGCGTAGAGAATGAAGGTATAGAAGGCACTAACAATTGCTCAGTCTTACCACAACTGAAATGAGGACCACTGCAGATGTAAATAGTCGTCCAAAGCAGCTTTAGGAGTCAAGGTTAGCCTTAATTCGATGTTGCAAACGTGTTCTCAAAGGAGTTGTAGATCTGAAGTCGGTATAAACGTGTGGGACTATCCTTTCAGAAGATTAATAAGAGCTTTTTTAAAGAAGAACTCACGGTAATATTTGTTTGGGCCTTTGAAAAGCCTTTGATTTCGATCACATCTAACCTAACTTTGCTTAACTTTATGAAGGTGAGTGTTGTCTTACCTTTATTGTCCTCCAACTCTTGATATTGTTGTTGTTGTAGAGCATCTTCCTTTGAAGTTGCTGTCACATTTTTGTCACTATCATTATGAGGATAATCTTCATGCTGAGGATAATCTTTCTCCATGAATTCCTGTTTAACCTGTATGGAAGGCATTGATGAGGTCATTGAAAATGTCATTGACACTAATGATGCACACAATGTCAGAGATGCTGTTAAATGTTGCTGCCTGCTGTGTTGTAAGTGGCAACAACGGTATTTAAAATAATTTTCTTATTCAATTTCTGCTAATTATAATGACAATTATCATTTAAAATGATAAAGTTCTGATGCTTTATCAAGTGAAAAATTTAATTGTAGAAGTGGCAACAATGGTTCCAGGCCATACAATGTGAACTGACACTTCAGTTAAACTATCATCAACCTCTGGAAGCCTTTAGCGTTCGTTAATTTGATCATTAACACGGTATTACAGCCATGAATGAGGCTGTATGTGAGGCAAAGAGGAGAGAGAGAGAGAGAGAGAGAGTTACTGAAGATGAGTGCAGGTTAAAAATAATTTTTTTTGTTTTTTGTATTGCGCGATGCTTGTTTGTTGTTCGTTGGTTGGCTTGCAACGAATGCTGTATTCATTCGTTTGATGATGATTGAGTGATTGACACTTTATCAACACTAGGTGTTGCCGTTGTGGTTGTTAATGCTGCGTAATATTGTTGTGGTTGCGGTTGTTGATGTTGTTGCTGATGTTGCTGTTGCTGCTGCTGCTGCTTCTTCTTTTTAAGTTGTTGTTGATAAACAATTTGAAAGCTAGTTTCTAGTGTATGTTTATTGCCACTGCTGTGGCACTTGCCACAGTTGCTGGCTGTAACAACAATAATAACAATAATAATGATAATTTTGGTAATTTGAAACATTCCTTTTTGCAGCATGTGTGCTGCTGGCCATCAAGACTGTCTGTGTTTACCAACCAGCCAACTTATTAAGTTGTTGCTACGAAGTGTATATGTATGTAGTGTCTACGCTCCTAAAGTGGCCACCATTAAAAGTTATTGCCCCCCGTTTTAAGTTTTATTTTTTCTTCTTTTTTCTTTTTTGCTTTCAGCTTTTGGCTTATTACATAATATTTCTTCTGCTTCTTCTTCTGCTTCTTCTTCTTCGTCTACCACAAGTATTTGAGTTAACGGTTGGGATGTTGCTGGCAATTGTTGTTAAAGAAAAAAATTTGCCGCATATGTTGTAGGCGTGGGTGTGTGTTGCGTTAAAATATTTTTCTGCTAAACTTGTCTTCTCTATTCATTTGTACGACGTTTTGAAATTTATTTTGATTTATTTGGCTACCTTTTCTTCGCTTGTCTTTTAATTTCTTTTCATTTCATTTCATTTCATTTGTTGTTGCTTCTTAACTTTATTTTTCTTTGGCTTTAATTTTTCACGCTTTTGTTGCAAGATTATGATGTTGACCTTTAACGTGGCGTAATTTGTTGCTGATGAGTTTGGCTAGTTTGGCTGGTTTCTCTCCGTTTGTTGTTGTTTTTGCTTTTTCTGTAAAATGTACAATGAATTGCGGTTAATTAAAGCGTTATTGTAGGCTGGGAGGGTGTTGTTGAAAGCTTTTAAATTTGAAATTATTAAGTAACGCATCCATAAACGTTTTGACAAATTGTGGCAAGAGTTTGTGAAAAAAAAAATATTTTTCTTTCGTGTAAATGTGGCAATACAGAGTGTGTTTGGAATTATTAAAACCATTGTGGAAACCTAATTTAAAGCTAGGTTGAGGCTACGGAATTTTCTATGGAAAGAGGGATGCCAATTTTGGAAAAATTAAGTCGATTATCGACTCTTTAAGCTCTGCTTAAACTCCAAAGAAGTAAGCTCAGTACAGTTTTATGGGGATTATTACGGGGCATTACATTATAGGAAGCATGCGAGGTGAATTGGTCTTGAACACATTGCTAATGCTTGCAGAAGCTGTGGAGATGAGGAGGAGGATGAAACTGTTCTTCATCTACTGTACACATGCCCGGCACTTAGTCGGAGAAGAAAGAGGCATCTGGGTGGCCTAGTACAAAGATCTGGATGAACTGTCATGTGTGGATATTGGCAGTCTGAGCCGCTTCATTGGATTGGTTCCTAGACTATCACAACGGGCCCTGCGTGCGGCCTAAGTGTGTCCGCTCATGACTCCATCGAAGGACACCCACTTCTACCTACCTACCTACCTATCGCATGAAACTTTTGTAAAAACCTTTTATCGTCTCCTAGATGGCTTAGAATTACAACACGCTTCTTTTAGTTTCTAGACACTAACCCCTCTAAGCGCCTGTATTACTTGCAGGTCACATTATGCTAACCGCCATATATATGTATAGGGTGGGTCATATAAAATTTTAAATTTAAAAATGCCCAAAAAACAAAAACGGTTTCAAATTTTGCCAATTTTTTTTTATTGTGCGGTACAATTGTGCCGATTACAAATCGAATATTATTTCAGTCATCGTACTCATTTTCGTGACTTTTTGTGAGTGTATGGGATCGTATCTCGGCAATGGCATCACGAATGTTGGCCGTTAAATGCTCACTTGCCTCTGGTTTGTCGGCATAATACTTTCCTTTAACGGCATCTTACAGAAAATAGTTCAACGGTGTCAAATCGCAGCTTCTTGGCGGCCAATTGACATCGCCATTTCGTTTGATTAAACTGCAATCAAACGTTTGACGTAATAAATCGATTGTGAGATGAAATGTGTGACAAGTTGTATCATCCCGTTGGAACCAAATATTATCCACACCAATACCATCAGAACGGGTACAAAGAAATAGGTTATCATGATTCCCTTGACCGTAGTGGGTGGACCGTCCTCACTTTCAAAGAAATATGGGCCAATGATGCTTTCCGCTTCACAAGCCGCACCAAACAGTCACTCGTAATTTGCATATTGGCTTCTCTAAGACCACTTGTGGGTACTATGAAGAACGGGTACAAAAAAAATCGGTTATCATGGCGCGATAGGTGTTTCCATTGAGCGTGTCCTCATTTTCAAAGATATATGGGCCAATAATGCTTTCCGCTCCACAAGCCGCACCAAACAGTCACTCGTAATTTGCATATTGGCTTCCTTGAGACCACTTGTGGGTTTTCTAAGATCCAAATATCGCTCACATCAATGCCATGAAGAACGGGTACGAAAAAAAAATCAGTTATCATGATGCGATAGGTGTTTCCATTGACCGTAATGGTTGGGCCGTCCTTATTTTCAAAGAAATATGGGCCAATGATGCTCTCCGCTGCACAAACCGCACCAAAAAGTCTTTCTCGATGGGAGCACTGGCTTCTGTAAGATCACGTATGGGTTTTCTGAGCTCCAAAAACGTAAGACTTGCTTATTAATGTACTCGCCAAGATGAAAGTAAACGTTGGTCCATATAGCGAAACGAAAATGATGCGTAAATCGATTCAATACGTTCAGTAGAGATCATATACTGAATCTTATAACAGAAAGGAATGATATAAGTATTGTCAGATTCAAAATAACGTGTGCTTGAAATTGAAACTGATAGATGGCCCATGCCATGTGAACTGTGAATATCCCTAATGCCAGTATTATTTGCTTATCGATAAGTTTAAGTTTTATTAATGCAAGGAAAACATAGCAAACAGAAGAAATGAATTTCAATAAAATTGTAACCCCACCTTCTTTCTTTTTCTTCAATAAATCGATTTATTTTATCAAGAAATGACTAATATTTGCATTTTAAAATTTATTTTTTTTATTCTCTTATTTATTTAAAATAAACAATATTAAGATCATAAAAATTATAGAAGAAAAGAAAAAAAAATAAAAAATAAACTATAGAAACGATTGTCGGTGTGATAAGATAACAAAATGCAGTATGAGTCTCACCATTCACAACCTGTGGAGCAGTATTTATAGAACACCTGTATGGGAAGGCAAATAAGTAAGTAAGTTGCAGTTAAGCAAATGCAACCCTTTTCAATACTATACATGGTACCCTACTTGGGACATTATATTATAGTTAATGGGGTTGTCCAGTTCACTCACATTTTGTGATCCTAGAATAGCAATGAGCTTGATGCAGTTAAAAGCCGCCTTAATATCGCGAAAGGCAACCACTGAGAACTCTTTTTGTTTAGTTGGCTTTGAATAAAGTCTCATCATATCTGCTTCTTCTATAGATTATCCCAAATGACCCTTCCAGGTTTCCCAAAAAAAGAAGGAAAATAAACTTACAGATCTGAAGTCCATCGCACACGTATGAGAGGCTTTTTTAATATACCCCGCCTGTAGTAGGACTGCAGAAAAGAAGGCTTCAGCAACTCTAGATTCGTTTGCAAATAATCGCAAATGATATTATTGGGTTCAGAGGACTTCAAGGGACATTTTTTCCTTGTTAAGCGGGCAGATAGAAAATTTCCGAACTATCAACGGCCAAAACTAAGGTTTGTTTGTTAGCATTTTTCTAAGCCCACATGACCATATGGAGACCTCCAGTGACCACATAGTCTCTCGGAAAATCCACAATTCAAAAATTTTTGGCAACATCTAGAGAGTCTTGTAAAAACTAATCAATTACACATGCATGCATACATAATAGGCGTCTACAACCCTTCAGTTAGGAATACGACCTAGCTCCTCACACCACTAATGTTGTGTGTCTTAATTTTATATATAAGTGGCGGGACCCACAGTTTAAAGTCGACACCGATCGACGGATTTTTTGCGAGACTTTTCATGGCAATCTTATTTACTCCCAGAGTTTTCGCCAGAAATCTGCTTAGAGGAAGTCGCCGAAGAAATATTTCGTTTTATATTTCGTTTTTGATCTCTGACCGGGGATTCGAACCCTGGTCTTTCGTCTAATAAAACAACACACTACCTACTAGACTACGGCAACTATAAGCGAGCCAATCAAGTATTTTAATTGCACTCTAAGGATATCACTGTCACTCTATCTATTCTCACTGTGTATTGCCTGTTGCTTACCTGCTAATGACTTCTGCAGAATCAGAGAGAGAGAGAGAGAGAGTATATCTCTATTACGCTACCTATTCTCACTGTAATTTGCATATTGCTCATATGCTAATTACTTCTGCAGGGGTGGAGAGCAAGTATATCCTGCGCATTGCATGTTGATAGATTTCATTCACTTGCTAATGGCTTCTGCAAAATTAGCAAGGATTACCCAGTTCAAATGCCAATGTTTGAGTCCATTCAAGTGCAGACTTCTGTTATATTTGAATGACTAACCCAAGCTCGATAGTCTAAACTGACTGTAGTTGGTCACTGAACTTTGTTTCATTCAGGCAAATTTCAGTTTGGGGAGTCGTGTTTAACTGCCAAGCCCTGCATCTGGTTAACTTAGACTTGACATTTAGCTGTGGAGCATTGTTTTTATGGTGTTAGAATGGGTCGTCCTTAAGTGGGTCACAAAACTGCCACTCTCTCCTAACCCCGAAACTTTTTAAATATTTTTTTCTCATATGTTTTTACATGCTCTCTCTGTCTTACTATTGCAAAACAGTGCCTCCTCCTAAAGGCAGTTTGAAAAGCAATTTGTTTGACAAAATTTAACAATTTAATTGCACTTGTAACACTTGAATGTAAACTTGAATTTTTTCCAGAATCTTTTATACATTGGCCTCTCCATTTGCTATTTAAGCTCTTGAAGATTTTAAAAAGAACATGCAATATATGTATGTTTGTATGTATGCATGTATGCATGTTGAAAATATGTGGCTTTTAAAAATTATTTTGCAAAACTTGAGTGGTATTGAAATGTTTTTATTTTTATTTTTCTTTTATTTTTTTTTTTTAAATAATTAATGTTTTATTATCATCATTTCGTCGTTTTTGTTGTTGTTGTTGTTGTTTTCTCTTACGATCTTATCAATTTATCGCTTTTTCTGTTGTGATAGAAAGACGACGAACGAGCATTTTTGAATATCATGTTGCTTGATGATGTTGTTTGCATGTCAAAAACAATTGCCGACAATTAATGTTTGAACAAAAAGAAACAAAAAATAAAATAAAAACAGCAACCAGAAAAAGAATTTTAAATAAAATACAAATTAAGAATTGAAATGCAAAAATATTTCCATCATTAATAGAGTTTTCAGTTAGGAAAACACGCAAATTTTTGTTTTGTGGGGAAATAAAATTTCCTTGATTTCCGACTAACGATCTGACATAAGATAATGAACTTTTTTTTATTTAAAAAAGGCACCTGTTTCCGATAATAGTTGATTCTTACGTAGCCTATTCGTTTCTTGTCGATTGGCCAGTGGAACGCATATTGGATTACAATTGCAGAATTCGTTCTTTAGCTAGACTATCCGTATGTGGAACTACGTATCTGCAGAGATCTTTGCGGCCACTTATTATAGAAAAAGATACAAATCGAATGTCCACAAACACTACTCTAACTCTGTTCTACTTCCCATAACCTATTTCCCTATTTCCCAAATTCCAACACAATGCTTTTCATGAGCATTAACCATGTATTGGCATTGTCCCTTCCAACGGTGATTAGTAAAAAAAAATTTGTCTTACAGAGGATGGTAATTAAAATTGCTTGGAATCCTTTTCCATTTAATAACTGATTTCAATTGCTTCATATTATATTCAAAATAGGTTGGACCAACTTCGTGTAGAATTCGAGTATTTTAAAGTTCGTTTAAAAATTAAAGGTCTCAGACATCCGTGAAATGAACGAAACAACCAAGTTATAAGATTCTTTCTATACTATACAGCCGCTAATACAGATGGATTGAGCATTCATTTGCATAAATTCTACAGAACCCATGAATCTAGAAACTATCATTCAGTTCTTGCCAGGAAAAGGTCAAGGATTTTGTTCTTTCAATTTTCACATGCCTTGACTGAGCTCTCCCAAACTGAAGCTGACCGTAATAGCAAGGTTTATTATTAAAGTCTAGACGGTTTGCTACAAGTCTTATATATTTACATGTGTTACCCAACTCCTGGCTTAAGTGGGGCCTTGGCCTTCAAGAAAAATTTTTGCATTGAAAAAGGTGCACACCAAACACACTTCGCAACATATAATACAACAGTGGCTGCGCTTAGCATTTTTTCTTACAATGTACTGCCAACATTAATCAGTTTGTCAACTTCTAGAACTTATTCTTATTCCGTAATTTCTATATTGTTTTGTTGTTGTTAAATACCTTGTCAATACCTTTCAATATGTTTTAGAATAGTCATGTTATAAGTCTTCCGTATTCAGTTCTTTAGGTGTTAGTAAGCCATTATTGATGGACCTGTGCTTATCACACGGGTATTGGAATTTAGTGGTGCGTTTCCATTTTCTACATTAAATTGCTGTCCTCTGTGTAGTACAAAACCGATTACAATTCGATTTGAAAACGTTTAAGTTTTGTTGTCCTGATGTCCTTAATATACTTGCGGATTTCTTCAAGTCAATGTTCTTCAAGTCGCATGTCTTGCAATGTGTTTGACTCGAGACTTACTCATGTGTCAGGTCTCCGCAATTCTGTATCATGAAGCTCCCTCCATTAGCTGGGAGCGCCGGCTTTATTCATCTGAGTTACTCAATCACAAATCCATTGGCATCATTGCAGTTTTAAATTTTTACTTACTTGACAGCTACGGATAGCCAATAAAGATTACTACAGAAACCCTATAATCATTTGCAACTGTGGCGAAAAACACAGAAAAAAAAACGTGCCGCCTTTTAAGAAGACAACTTTTTTTTTTTTTGTTTTTAATTTTTTTTAATATCAAAGGCGGTCAATTGTTTTTTCTCTTTCTATTTCTATTACATTTTAATATTGTTTTTTAATGGTTTTTGTACTTGTTGTTGTTGTTATTGTATACATATTTATAATAATAAAGTTGTTGCTGTTGTTATAATTGTTTATTATGGTAATTGTTTTCAAAGAATCATAAAAAAATTTTTTTCTTGCCGTTGTTTCATCTCAATTAACATACACGATCGTTAACAATTATTGGATCACACAACACACCACCATCCATATGAACGTTTGGGTCTTCATATTGATAACGTTGTGATTGATGTTGAAGTGTTCGATAAATATTGTTATCGATAATTATAACAGATGATACAAGTCTATTAGTGTACAATTTTATTGTATGTATTTAATTAAATGATGATGAGCAATTTGAAATTTGGATGTCAAGGTCAACTATTTGATGTTTTTCATAAATTTTTGAAGGATCGTAAAGCTAGGATAATAACGAAATATTGACTATATTCAATAGCCATCTCTAAATAAGAGCGGCAAGTGTTTTTAGTTGTCAAGTCAATTTGTATGAAGCATACAGAAAAACCGGCGGCAACGCAGGGGCAATACTTTGCAGTTAGAAATTGCGATTTTGACAGAGTGTTGAATACTGATGCGAAATTGGTCGTAAAAGACTGTTAAATACACAGTTTTTAATTACCATGTTTCTCGGATCTTGACGTAAATTTTTCGTTTTTATTAAATTACGTTCACAGAGCATAAAATCTAAGCGGTAGAAAATATTCCGCTTGTAGCTCTTATTTCGAGATGGCAGTAAGATACTAAAAGTTATCGATTCTAATTTACAAATCTATGACATTTATCGCAAATATTTGAATACAATAAATATTAAAGCAATACTAAGAATTTAATTCTCTTTTATCTACTTTCAGGTACAATTATTTGAAAAATTCTTTAAAGTAAGGTAAGCAATTTGCATTTTTACTTCCGTGAGGGTGAGACAATAGATCCGCAACCATTTAAATGAAAGACTGGTTTGAATGAAGAACTTTATTTGATTTTAAGCAAAATTCCTTTCGAGCTATAAATACTGCAACCAAAGTTTTAAGAAACCTTTAAAAAAAGTTCCTACCAAAAAAATTTTATTTGTCAAGGCCATAAAACTAAGAAAGATTTCATCTTTGACGCCAACGTCCTCACGCAGAACATTTCTTAAGGTTTCAAAACTACAAATAATCTGTCAGTGCTAAATCCGAACAATATCTTCTTGTATAAAAATTGTAGTCTTAGAAATGGACTTTGTAGAACTACAATTATGTACACGCTTCCATTATTTTGAAAGAACATTTTGGACTCCGCGGAACTATAATTATGTGGCACAATTGCATGGTTCGGAACGAACATTTTTTTTGCCTACATGAAACTCTTCAGTCAGGATTACGATCTAACTTCTCACACCACTTATATTGGGTGTGATAATATTATATTAATTGGTGGGATCTACAGTTTAAATTACGATTACGAGCAGCATATTTTTGAGAAACTTTCCATGGCAATTTTATTTCACTCAGAGTTTTTACCAGAAATCTGTTGCCAGACAATCGGCAAAGAAATATTTTTTTGAGTCTCGTTTTGTTGGAGATATCTGGTTTGAAACGTGGCCTCACGTCTAATAAACCAATACACTGCCTGTTAGATTACGACCACTTTAAAATGTTGTTATCTTATACAAGTCCCCATTATAAGGTCCCCATAAATTGGTATTATATTTGTCCTTAATTGTATTACCCCTTTTGACAGTAGTCAACATGGATTATTAACTAATCATTTAAAATTGTAGCAACTGAGCTATGTAAGATGGCCATGGTTTTTACTATCACTAACTCTCTCAATCTTCCAGCGGATGACAGTTTTTCTGAGGTATGTATGGCTGTATGGCTGTATTTCTTTAATGGTATAAGATTCCATTTTCAAATCTTATGATTGGCAGGAATCGGATTTAAGTCTCACGAAACAGTTGCCATGAAATTGTCACACGATTGTCGTAATGCGCTCAGATGGTGAAAAGCTTTTTCTACCTAACTGATCATTTAAAATTGAGATCACTCAGCTGTGTTAGATAGGCACTGCTTTGACAATCACTTACCCTATTAATCTGCCATCGGACGATACTATATGTGAGCTGTAGACCAGCAGTTCTTGTGGTGTTCCTCTTTTAACATTAGATTCCATATTCAAAATTTTGTGATTTGTATGAATCGGCTTAAGGTCGCAAGTATTATGAAACTTTAAGGGACAATTGAAGTTTCCTTTAAGACGAACTGACTATAAAGACCTTCGAGCGAATATATTCGAGATATTTTTATAAGAGGTATGACTGTACCAAATTTGTTATTAATTGTATGAAAACGGTATTTAGCAGGTGGAAAGTATGGAACAAGCTAATCTAACCTTCTGTTAGCATAGAAAGAATCTTTTTCAAGAGCTGGCACTGCCTGTTCATCCTATTATATTCGTTTTTGCCATTATCTGCTCTAAGAAACTAAGCCTCTTAATTCGAAAGTTGATTTCTATCTGGCTTAAACAGCCATGAAGTCAAACTCACACTACCACATGAGTGCAAAAAGAGTGTTTTGAGAAGCCTAATATCTGTTAAGGAAACGTGTAATTTCCCATGTTTCTGCATGGTCTAGCACGAAAACATAACCTCAAAAAGTGAACAAAGAAAACATTGGTAATTTGGCTGACTTCAATATTTTGGGCATAATTTGCATTCAAAAGAATTTTTTCCTAAACTAGCTAATTTTGCAATAAAATATCGGTTAAATTAGGCCTGGTTAGGAAATATTGCATGGCATACACGATAATCGTAAAGGGGCTTCAAAGTTAAGCCAAGAATTCAGAGGCAACATTGGACGAAAATATATGCCAAGGTCGAGCAAGATTACCAAATTTGCCACAACACTTCATTTGTGTTAAGTTCTGTTATACTTTCTTAGAAATGAAGAAGCCAAAGCAGATCTTTTTAGACCACAAATTCCGCCAGGGTCATATTAGTCCATAGTGAACTGGAGTCATTTATTCTTTTAAGAATAAAATATTCAACACAAACCTTTTGGTGGATGAGTGCGGAAATTATGACGCCAACACTGTATAAGTTCGTGTAACAGAAAAAAATCTCTAACGGGAATCGAACCTATGACTGTCACTCTCATAGTCTAGCACACTATCCACTAGACTATATATTCAATAACGAATTCTAAGCTATGTATTCAATACAAACCGTTTGGTGCATGGGTGTGATAATTATAACACCAACACTGTATAAGTTCGTGTAACAGTGGGAATCGAACCTATGACCCTTACTCTCATAGTCTAGCTTACTATCCACTAGACTACCAGGACATCCTTGTTCGTAAATATATATTCAATAACAAATTCCAAGGCATGTATTCAGTTGGCCTTAAAAAAAATCAATTTTTCCAATCAACATGAAGGCAATTATCATTCTTTTCCGATAATTGTTAAAAAAAAAACAACAAAAAAAAATAGGAATAACAAGGAAATCAATAAAATTCTTCCGTCGGCATTTCTAGAAATTGCATTTAACGGCTTAACGGTAATAATAAATCGTTTTAATCCATTTAGAGCATGTGAATAACTTCAATCTCTCTTAACATTTCATGTCTCCTAATCGCAAGCAATAATTTACGAGGTTTGGTACACCACCACACTGCCAACTTATTGGCTGGTGAAATGAAATTCACTTGTAATGGGAAGACTAAGAAGACTCTTTAAAATTTTTAACTATTTTGACACGTCTGTCAGATGCTGTCAGACATATTGGCGTTAAAATTCACACTCGTTTAAATAGCTGAACGCAGTCACAGCCAAACAACCGACATCGTTTAATTTCATTTCATTTCATGCGATGTAAAATGTAGAGGAGTGCTGCAGAAGGTTAAAGGAAAAAAATTAAGAAAAAAAAAATGAGAAAAAACGCACCAAAGAACTTGAAACTGGAGACGATGATGTTCATGATGATGATGATGTTGATTTAATATGAGAAAAAAAAAAGTTTCAAGAATTAAAACCCCACCGTAAAAAAGGGGAAAGAAAAAGGGTTTCAATAACGACGTTAACGACTAAAGTTGAGACGCGTCTATCAATGGCTTTTTCTTTTAAAAAAAAAAAAAAAAAAAAAAAAAAAAAAAAAAAAAAAAAAAAAGTACCATAAACGCGTAACTTTGACGTTGGTGGGTTGTTTGCTGTTGTTGTTGTTGTTGTTGCTGTTTTGTTGTTTTTGCTTGAGTTCTCCACTTGGTGACTTGGCTTGGCTTGGGCTTGTGTGCTGCTATTGCTGTTGATGTGAAGTTGTGAAGTGATTTAATTTAATTGTTTGTTTTTGAAAATATTGAAGGAACGCGCGCGCGATTTTTTTTTATTTTCTTATGATTTCAGCCTGAGTTTGATGTTGTTTTTGTCTTCACATCTTCTTCAGGCCCCTTTTCGCGCAATTGCCCTACACAATACAATTTAGCCTTCAAGTAATGTTTAGTTAACGCGCGTAAAAATCCTGATACACTTACATACACATACACATTCACACTTATACACACACACACACACACATACACACATACATTTACAGTAAAAAACTTACTCTCTTTTTTCCAGCTTAAGAATCAATTGTGCTTCTGCATCTTACTTTGTCTGTGTTGCCTTTTCTGAATTACCCATTATGGTCGGTCGGGTTTATTTGTGGCAAGTTGCGTTGCGTTTACCAGCATATAATGCAATGGCGGTAAAAATTTTGAACAGTGTGAACTTTAGCGCGTTTTTTCTTGTGTAGTTTTTTTCCATTTCGTTCAATTTTTTTTCTTGTTTTTTTTGCTGACTCCGCTTGAGCAAGTTTTTCTTGACGTTTTTTTTTTCTGAGGTGTTAAGAATCGGACAGCTACACGCACTCTACCTCAGTTGATATTGGCTTTAAAGTTCTCGTCTTATTATTATTTTTTTTTGTATTCGATTTGTTGTAATTTATGGGTACGAGACACGCTTTTTGATTGACTTCCGACAAACGACTGTTGACCGAGAAAAAAAAACAAGAAAAATTTGAAGGAAAAAACCAAAACCAGAGCACAACATCAAGAAAATAACGCGTAACCATAAACCATTTAAGAATTTCATTTGTAAAAAGAAAGGTAATACTAGCACCCAACAGCACCCCCTCACTAATACCAACAACATGTTGCAGCCTTCAAACATGCTCTGTTTTTTAACACACTTGTACGCACGTTTAAAATCTTTTATTTTTTTTTTGTAAATTTTGCTGCCCTACCACCGAACCACCCACTTTTCCAAAGAATTTTTGTAAAATTTTAAAATATTCTCTCCTCTCCATAGTTTTCATGGTTATTGTTCTCATTTGGGGGCCAGTTTATATTCTTCTAATGGGTTTTTGTTGTAGGAGTCTGTATGTCCGTTGGCTTTATTATTGTGTCTGTGCTCTTGTGTATTTTAAAATGGGGGTTGCAATATTATTTTATGGGCTGTTACTTCTGCACAATAGGTTTTAAAATAAAATTTTTCTCCACTTTTGCCCAGAGATTTTCATCTCTGCTATGCTAAAACCGGATGGAAAGCGAAAAGAAAAAATCTTTGTGTAATACTTGCTGTTGATGATTTTTTTCTCTTTTGAAGATAGTCAAAGAATATTAGACTATGAGCATCCTGAAATACCTGATAACACAGCCTTCAATTGGAATCGGCTTCCTTTCTGAAAGCGATGGTTTTCTTTGTAATGAGCAGTGAGAGAGACATTGATCGGGACATAATTGCTTGTTTTTTTATGGTAGAACAGCTTCAAACACTGATCAGTTGCATCAGTTCGTTATTATGTTTGTTCGAACTTTCATGAACAATTTGTCTAAAATGTTGCTCCGATATCTTCAGAGTCTCAATAATATCGATTAACTTAACTACGTGGTCATCGCAAATTACTTTGTGAACATTTTTGATATTTCAAGCTTCTTTGGGGCACCTACAACGTGCAATATATTCGATGCTCCTTTCGACTCCTTTAACCTTTCCATCGTCCTGATAATGTTTATCAAACCATGCCCTGGTTTCACACGAAAGCACCTTTTCATCAAATCCCTATCTATCTGTGTTTTAATATGCTAGTATGCCGATTACTGTAGTCTATCCTTAAAACAAAAACAATCATAAGCGAGTACAATGCCAACTTCATGCGGCAGTGAAATGAATGAGAAAAAGATGAATGCAACATTGTTGGAGATTTGTTTCGTTAAGGCAATATACTCTAGTGTACACGTTCTCTATTCACTTATTTTCTTATCATTCACTTTCATCGTTAGATTTAGCCTCCAAAGCCTATTTTCTATTTCCTAACCTTAGGAACGAAAGCGGGCCAATTTTCTAATGAATCAAATGTAATTATATTAGCCGAGAGCCTTAGTTCAGTCTGTCATTCGGAATTGACATAGGCCGCACTGCTCATGGTTAAAACTATCACATGCAAGGTAGGTGGGGCGAAAAGCTAGTTTTTAATAATAATTAAAGCGTTGTAATGGCCAGAAAAAGAGCAGAGAGCACAAGTGTTTTTAGAAGTAAATTTACATAACAAACCCCTTTTACAAACACAAACTCAATAAGGAGTGCACATTCGAAGTAGTAACTTTTTAGACAAATTTTATAAGTCCAGAAAGAACAGCCGATCTTCTTCTGAGAAAGACAAAGTATTTCTGAAGTGTAACTCTCAGCTTGAATTGGTCTATTTCCATATTTTAGCTGGACAAACTCAAATTAAGTTGCCAATGGGTTAAATTATTTCTTACGAATTTAAATCGATTTACGGCATCCTATAAAATTTGCCTAAACATACATACATACATAATTGGTCACTTTAGTCAGGATTACAACCCAGCTTCCCACAACACTTATGTTGTGTGTGTTAATTTTAATACGTGAGTGGCAGGATATTTCTTCGCCGAAGAAATATTATTTCGTCATTCGTTTTGTTGGAGTTGTCTGACTTGAGGTTTGAACCGAGGCCTCACGTCTAATAAGTTAACATATTACCTACTACACTACGGGCGATTATATAAATATTTTGTAACATTAAATTGAGGATATCATTGTGTTAGTTCTGAATTTCCTGAAAACTCTCAGTTAGTCAGTAAAGCCACGTAAAGGCTTTACCCCCCTCTGGTTGAATGCCATTAATTAGTTTTAAATTTTCTAGAGATTCGATAACTGCATCGCTTCCTCGAATAATATCAGAATCCTGCGAAAAACGAATTAATTTTCATTCCGATTTTCTTTCGTCTTACTAATGTGGGACGATGTTTTATAAAAACATTTTTCAATTTTATAATAAAAAAAAATTTTTTTGGCTTAGGACACGTTCACATTATACAAATACTTGCTGAAAATAGTTTACAGCGTAAAGTATTTTGAGTTTAGAAGCATTTGGTAACCGCAAACAGTGTGAAACTATTTCTTTCTTAATTTTCTATTATAGAAGATACTTTAGGTTTTTTTTTTTACGCAAATAGTTTGCTTTAATGTGATTATGCTCTTTTGAGATATCTTTTTTAATTTCCTTGTTTATTCTTCGTTATAAATAACTTTTGATGAATATTCGATTATTTTGAAATGTTTTGGAAAACTGATTAATGTTTTTTATTTTTTTTTTATTGTTTTATTTTTTATTTTATATTTTTTTTTTTTTTATTATTTTTTTAATTTAATTTTTTTTTAATTATTTTTTATATAATTTATTATTATATTTTTTATTTTTTTTTTTAATTTTATTTCTTTTATATATTTGTTTTTATGTTATCGATTTTGTTCTATCAATTTTTAATTTTCACCGACGGCTTTTTAATTTTAGCTTTGCACCATAACACAAACAACAACTACAATAATTATTTGATTGTAATTCATATTTTATTTGAAAGAATTTGACATTTTCATTAACACTCACGCTTCTCACACACCGCTTCATTCATTCACGCACTTCTAACTTTTTTTTTCATTGACGTTTATTTTCCCATCAGAGAATTTCAATTTCTTTTTACGATTTTTTTTCTTAATTTTCTTTAATCGATGGTTTTTATTTGACGGCCACTAAAATGTAACGTTAAGCAACAACAAGTTTGGAAGTCACAAAATCAAAAACATGTTTCGTACGGAAAGAATAGCTGAGGGCACAACGATACAACACAACACAAAAAAAAAACAAAAAAAAAAAAAAGATTTTCAGTGAACAACAAAATATCTCAATGGACAATTGAAAAGTATTGCAGAAAAGTAAAGAACATGAGTATTGCAAGCGATAGCGATAATCGTCTGCAAGAACATAGAAGAATAAATGCAAAAACACTCCAATACTTAGGCAAGTCATTAGCAATAGAAAAAAAAAAGACGAAAAAACAAATTGGCAACAGTTGACTAGCTTGACAGTGATGTTTATGACAATGATGCCAAGAGATGAGATGATGATGATGATGATGATGAAAAATAATACAACACGGCAAAGAGCATTGAGTTGTTGCAAAAATCCACCTAAGAAAAGTGCATTTTTACTAACAAAAGAGAATTGTTTTCGTAAATATTGAAAATAAACAATACAAGAGAGCACAATCCACTTGTGTGTGCGTCTCTCTCTCTCTCTCTTTCTGTATCACACTCTTTAAAATAAAAATTTAAAATGACATTTTTTTGTTGTTCATTTTTAATTTCTTTTTTTTTTGCTCTGCTTTTCTTTTTGTCTTTGCAATCACAAGAGAGAGAGAGAGTGTGTGGTATCCCCTCTTTACAAGTTGTTGTTATTGTTGTGTTAGTACGTGTATTAATTCACTTACTCGCATTGCATTCTACTGCTCCAATGATGCAGAGTATTTTACTTTGCAGCCAATCAGCGTTGGATTATAAACTTTTGTAGAGACACACTCAAACACTGACATTTTGTTTTTGTTTATCTAGCTCAGTACAGCGCATGTGCTTTTGCATACTCTTCTCATATATTTGATTTGAAATATTTTTGTTTTGAGGGAGCTATGCAATATCCAAAGCAATATGCTCCCATAACATTCGGTCTCTCCCTCTCTGCCATTGTTACTCTCATTTGATTTGTTTTTGTTGTGTGGAAGCTGTGTCAAGATTTTCTGTTTTTTTTGCCTTTTGGTTCTTCTGAATTTTATCTCTTTTGTTTGTGTGTCTCTTTTGTTTGTATTTTTCATAAATTCAATGAAAAATTAAAGTTTTTCCTTAAATTTGTTACCTTTATTAAGTGTTACAATGAACAGAATGTAAAGGTATGTAATCTTTTAAGAGGCAGTACAACATTCCCTAGAATAGAATGTTCCGCTTGAAGTGAATATTGATAGTTTAGCAAACAAGGAAAGAGCACAAATAGTTACAAATTGTCCACTTTTCTAGCTTGCTTCAAAGTGTTTGACAAGATTATGAACAAATTTAAAGAGAATATAGTCGCCGTAGTCTAGTAGGCAGCCAGTTTGCTTATTAGACATGAGGCCACGGTTTAAACCGAAATATGAAACTAAATATCTCTTAGGCGACTTCCATTCAGCAGTTTACTGACAAGTCGGTATCGACTTTAAGCTGTACGTCCTGACACTCACGTATTAAAATAAACCCCTCACAACATAAGTGGCATGAGAAGCTAGATCGTAATCCGGACTGAGGCTTAGGAGAACTCAGTCTTTGGTATGCATTACGCTCTAGAGTTGTCATTGGATCGTATTGATTGATAAATGACCCTAGAAGAACCGTTGCCGTTAATTTACAGTGCAATGTGAGGCTTTTTTTCAGCCGCCAATTGAGAAGCCGCCGTGGTCTAGTAGGTAGTGCGTTGGCTTATTAGACGAGAGGCCAGGGTTCAAATCCCCGGTCAGACATCAAAACGAAATATGAAAAGAAATATTTCTTCGGCGACTTCCTCTCAGCAGATTTTTGGCAAAAACTCTGAGAATAAATAAAATTGCCATGAAAAGTTTCTCGAAAATCTGTCGTTCGGAGTCGACTTTAAACTGTAGGTCCCACCACTCATGTATAAAATTAACACACACAACATAAGTGGTGTGAGAAGCTAGGCCGTAATCCTGACTGAAGGGTTGTAATGGCCAATTATGTATGTATGTATGCAATTGAGAATTATGACCTGCACGGTATATTCATAAAACAAGACGGTAATATGAGCCACATAACATGGAATTTCCTCAATTGAAACTATTCCATTAGATTTGATGCTTGGGGCTTTGTCAAGAAAAAAATGTACAGTAAGCGTCAAAAGAAAAGAAATCCTAAGAGAAGAAAAAAAAAATTTTTTTTTTTGAAATTTTTTGTAATTTTTTTCTTTGTTTCAATTGAAAAAAAAACTGGCAATGAAACAATTTTAAAATAAAAATAACGCTAATTTATTAATGTTTCTTTTGACGCTCCGTGTATATATCAACTTATCACCGCAATATCACACGAAATATGTGAAAAAGCGGCCTAAAACTGCTTCATAAAGTGCCTTCAAAAATATTTGCAGCTTGGCCTGGCAGGTCTTTGTAGGCATCAATAGGAAAACATTTCATTCTTATAATTTTATAGGATACTCTGTATGAACTGAGAATTTTAAGGTACTTTCTTTGTGTATTTTCTGTGCCCAAAAGTGGTTAAAAATACTAAACGTATGCAAATTATTCCATTGCTAATGAATTGATTCCTTTAACATGTGTGGTCGCTGCATTTGTTTTCCATCGTTTTTCTTTTTACTCTCTCTCTTTTAATGACTAATTTTCTCAATTGTTTATTGTGCCTTAACGAACAATTCTACCGGTTGTATGCTTTTCTTTGATTTCACTTTAATAAGGAAGTTTATCACATATTTCTTTACATTTCTTTTCTTCGTATTTAATACTCATACGCATTTATTGCACGAATTGTTTGTAATTTGTACCATGTGAGTATTTAACCAAGAGATGAATAGGAGTCGAAAAGAAATGAAGAAAAATCTTTTACTGAGTATTTAAATTTCATTTTTGGGCAACTTTAATTCATTGATTAGCGCAATACCCATACACACACACACACAATTATACTCTCGATTGTGTGTGTGTATATGGGAAAGTGTTTGTATTGCAGCACATTATCCTTGTGGTATAACTGTTTTATTTTTTTTTCTTTTAATATTTTATGCGGTCGCTATTTTTGTTTCATTTGCGTGAAGTTTTGTTTTCATTTCCGTTTTCTGGTTGTGCGTGTTTTTTCTTTTATACCCTACTAATGGCATTGGAGGCATTTCATAACTGCGTGTGTACTGGAACGAAGTAGCATAATTTTTGAAGCCTTGTCGGAATAAGCGTTTGTCCTTCATTGTTTGTTCCTTCATGTTTCTTTATAAGAGAGAGTCTTAACTTTAACGTAAACGTATAAACATTTTCCTACCAGACCAAACAGTTGAATACGTAGGTAAATAGATTGTCTAGGGTAAACTGTATAGTGACAATAACAAAAAGCAACCTTAACTAAGCCAGAACATTATTCACAGCCAATATGGAGAATCTTGCAAACATTCAGATAAGCCAGCATCAGAATATTGAACGTATCAACGTAGTAAAGCCTACTCTATTCTACGCAAATGAGACTTTTTGTCAATAAGTGGCTCAGAGAAGCAAGACTTCTGCTGTAGGGTACCATCCAGTCTAGCTGTATGAACTTTCACACATGTTTTGTTTTGTTTTGTTTTGATTTCATTTCATTTCATTTCTTTCATCTTAAATAGTTTGCTTTCTTGTTTATTCTGTTGTTTTTGTAATGCTTAAGTCTCGTGTTTTGGCTAAAAGTAAAAGAACTCACACACACACACACATTCAAACAATTAAACGCACATAATGCTGCTATTTTTGTGTGTGGTTTTTTTCTTCTTCTTTGCTTTGTTTGTATTTGTGCGTTACACTAGAGTATTTAAGCAGCATTTTTAACATTTAATCGATACCACATGTCTGTCTCTGCCTGTCCGTCTGTCTGTCTGTGTCCGTCTGTCTGTCTACCATCTCTGTAACTGTTTATTAAAGTTTTTGTCTACATTTTCGGTTTCTGTCTTCAACTGTTTTTCTTTAATTTTCTTAAAGGAAGACTCTTTAAGAACTTAAGATTTCAGGGTTAAATAAAGAAAAACACTTTGAACGTGAACTTTAATGTTTCATGAAGTAGGAATTCGGGGAATTCTGAAAAGCAATAAAATGCGGAGATTTTTTTTTAGCACTTTGGAGGACATATTTACTGTGTGATGGGCGTTTAATGAAATCTAATGAATTGCCTGCTATTTGGTTGAAGATTAAAGTCAGATGAGTAGCATGACCTTTCTTTAGTTCACAAGAGGTCTATGAAGTCCACTGTGGTCATAAGCAGTTCACCTTTCTACTTCAATGATATACGGGCTGTTTGGTAGCAATTTGAAAGGCCGTGTTTACGACAATTTCAATATCATGAACGAATTGATAAACCAAATGCATAAAATATGCAATACAGCCCTTCTCCTCAATGTAGTTCACATTGCACGATTTCAGGCTTTTCTTCGTTCATATCATGATGTGTTCTAAGACCAACAAGAATAGTAGTTTTATAGAAGCGTTCGCTATGAAATCATAATTTTATTGTCCTTTTTTGAAGCTGTTCCTGGTATAAGTAATGATCAGCTATCTCGAACTTAAGTTTACTATCGATTATCGGAATACATGAGCCGATCCACTCTTAACAAAATTCATCATGAATTTTATAATTCCATGAGTGTAATCATTAAGGCCTTCCCAACCTCGAAAGCAAATAGCACTGTCTTCTCTCTCTCCTTTCCTTATTATCCTAATAATGTCATGATATTTTCATAAAGGTCTGTCGTATGGTATAACTTGAAGAATTTTTCTATCAACATCTTAGGCCCTGTATTCGTAAGGGAGGCAATGAATTCCCTTCAATGATTCGATGATATTATGAACAAGACTTAGTCCCAGTGGTACTACATTTACATGCATTTTTTGCAATGAAATTTCTAACTGATTTAGGGAAAGATCTGGAAGTCAAATGATTCTGTAATGTTTTCCAAGAAATGTTTCCTTATCTTTCCTTATCACTTTTTCTTCATTATTCTCTTTTGTCTTTCATTATTTATTTATTAACGACAATACAATTAAAATTTTATCAAATTACTAATACAGAGTAACTAAGGCCATATGCTTGGTGTAGTGTCACACAAAACAGAGATCCTGATAGGAATAGAATCCATGATAGATTAACGCCTTGCCTATTATAATACCAGTACCCGCTTTATTTATACCCCTTTTATGTCTACTTGTAGGTTAGTCATATAGTCGTTCATATAGCCATTCATAGATGCAGTGGAGATGCTATATATGTCGGGGTGCATGTGACTACATGACTACTAAGCATCAGGCTCTTTAATTTCTGTAGATCTATGAGCTTTCCACGTTTCATTCTAGCGTTTTATTAAATTTTCAAAACCCAAACAATTAAAAAATAACTAATAAGACCACATAACCGCATAACGTCTTAATATAGGGTCTTTAAATAAGCGCCTTCAATTTTTATACTTTAAGTGTGCAAGAAGTATGTCCATTTCAGATATCTTGGACAAAACGAAATATTGAAAAAATATTCTTTTCGGTGACTTCCTCCCAGCAGTCAAAAACTCTGGGAGTAAATAAAACAGCCATGAAGAGTTTCTCAACGAATTTAAGCTGTAGTTCCCGCCTCCCCTACATAAGTTTAGCACGCAAAACCTAAAACGTAACGCTGGCCACAGAGCTTTAATGTGCGTGAGACATTATAGAAATTTCTCATGCGTTTGAAAGACCTATCGATGCCACATATATACGTAATTGACCATTACAACCCTTAAGTCAGCATTGCGGCCTAGCTTGTCGCACCACTTATGTTGTGTGTGTTAATTTTATAAATGAGTGGCGGGACCTACAGTTTGAAGTCGACTTCGAACGGCAGATTTTTTGAGAAACTTTTCATGGCAATTTTATTTACTCTCAGAGTTTTTGCCAGAAATCTGCTGAGAGGATGTCGCCCAAGGAATATTTTTCATATTTCGTTTCCGAAGTCTGACCGGGGATATGAACCCTGGCCTTTCGTCTAATAAGCCAACACACTACCTACTAGACTACGGCGACTATTGATGCCACTATGAGTGGAATATAATATCGTCCAAATGTCCATCATGCTACTCTGGATTGAACGCATACGAAACGACCACTTTTCCATGATTCATTATTCAGACTGAATTTGATCCTAGGCATGGGTTATGGCTTATGGCTTATTTGCATAGATCTTCCACTTAAGCGGGTATTGGAAGCTTTTGAATCTCATGGTCATTGATAATGTTCCAAATTCTACAATTTTGTTGGTTAACGTATCCATTCATCCTAAAATGGGCTCCATTATTGAAGTCCATATTTTTGTGTGATGCGTTGCCGATACAGAATACATACACTTGATAAGGAAATTTGAAAACAATTCTTTAATTTGGTGAAACAGCCTGAATAAATGACAACATGATGGCTGTTAGAAATTGTCAAATTTCTGTTCTCTTGAGATGCATAAGCAATATCGATTTCGATAACTTTGATTTTAAACTTTTTAATATCAAAGCAAAATTTATCGCTTTGGGATTTTAATTCAATATAGGATCCAATCAAAAAACCATATTTTAATGCTTTTGAAATTCCTTTTCTGTAAAAGTCCTTTTCCTATTCAATCGAAATTTAATTCGCTTCTATTTAATGACTGTGCCTTGGCTGACAGAATTATTTATGAATGAATTTATTTATCGATAATGTTATCGAAAAGCGATTCGAAATTTGTAAATTTCTGTTTTATTTTGTTTTTTTCTTTTCTTTCTTTAATCTTTAATTTTCTTACTAAATTTCCAATTACTGTATAAATATTAAAAATTTTTCATTTCATAATTGCCTTCTCTAACAGCCAGTAAAACGAAGAAAACCAAAGAAAAAAAAAAATAAAAATTTGAAACTGAAAAGAAAAAAAAAAAAATGAAAGAAATTCAATAAAAACGATAAAAATTATTAAAACTGAAAAGGAGAAATAAAATAGAAAAAAAACTGAAAATGAAAATTGCTATTTGAAGGATAAAACCCAAGCATAAGGATACTTCAGAAATACGCCAACAAATTCCATTCTTCTTAGTACTCTGCTCTGCTGTAAATACATTCACTCACTCACTTACTCACTCACTTGCTAACTGTAAAGAAATAGAAGAGAATAGCATAGTAAAACAAGTCTTGGAACGTTAAAACAAATGGTTGCTCGTCTTAGAAGAACTGTTGTTGGGGCCATAGACCAGCCATTGCACATACACACTGGTACGAGTATATACCACATAGAGAATACTCTATTATTTGATGTTCATAAATATTTAAAAATTAATTTCAAAACATTTCAAACCTGCCCCCTCCTCTCGCTTTGCTCCTACACACCCCTACAAAGCTAAAAGTAATACATTCACCGAAATGCAATGAACTGTGGAATATGATACGAGCACAGAAGAGAGTCCTTAAAACTCTTGGAACCTTTGCTTTGGCATGGCAATAGTTTTAGAATATGTTTGGAACCTTAAGTAGCCATTTTTCATTTGCCATTATTTTATGGCAAAAAAAAAATGGAAGAGAAAACAACAAAAAAAAAAATATGAGAAAAAATTAAAATTAAAGTCCCTTAAGAAAGAATTTTCGTTTTGGGCAATAAATATAATTTCAGTCATAAACCTAAAACTATGGTTTCATGCACAGCCAAGGCATTTGCTGGTATTCTTTCATGTGCTTGTATGTGGGAGATGGCCTGGTTGTATGCTGATAGTGCCACCTCGTTTATCATTTAGTTTTCTACCGGCATTGAACGTCATGTTGCTGAATGTGCATTCCTTTCTGGCTCAAACTCTATATATGTGTGTGTGTGTGTGTCTGTGCATGTATTTTCCATATGGTTATTTGGCTTTGTGTACAGTCCTGACAAAAGTTTTGCACTACAGCAACAGTAGAATAAAGCTAAGTGGAATAAAACATTTCAGAAATCTCAGTCATGCACAGCTATGTGCCTACATAGTACTTGAGAGCAGAACATCGAATTTGTTATCGACTTTTAAACTAAAGAACAATCTCATATGCATCCCTTTTGAATTGCTTAAAGGTTCTTACCCCTCAAGGGCTTTCATTCAGTGAGTGTTACTCGTTTTTACAATTATAGGCAACAGTCACTCATAATTATTGGCGTTTAATGTATAATTTTTGCTCTCTTCAATAGCTTTAACTGTTAGGTTAGCTTAGGTTCATTACAACTTCTCAAACTTCACTCAGGAACTTCAGTGGTCATGTTGATTCCTTAAAAAAATTCTTTTTCCTAAAGCATTACACTTAGTTGTCTTCGGAACAAACAGTGCCTATCAGACTGGACAGCGATGTATTACCCGTTTTTTAAAACTACAAGGTCCGAGGTGCTTTGTTTAAATTTCCCATAGCGGTGGACACAGAAAGTGATATATCGATTCTTATTCTTCTTCCTCATCTTCAGTTCACCAATAATATGATGAGGACCCTGATTGAATTCCTGCGGGAAGTTAATATAGTTCTGCTCGTAATACAGTTCCATAATATAGATCAGTATAGATCTTGGATATCAGATATCAAACCGCATTCGTTCATTTTTCTCTTCGCAAAACTTAAACTGAACATCCCACTTAGTTAGCCGCCGAGCTAACTAGTACCTCCAACAAACAAAAAAAGAACAGAATTGGCAGAGGGCCCAAATTAAGTTTGTGATAATGTTTCGATCTTATTAAGTTGGAGTTGAAAACATGACTGATGTCGATAACCATACGTTAGAAGTTTATTTCTCGAATACACCTTGCAGACACATTGCTAGCGTAAATGCTTGCGCGGTAATTATTATAGTCAACGCGGAATATTATAGTCTACCGGAAGGGCAAGTAAAACAGAGTAAATACCTTATCGTATATACATCGTCTCTGTCTTCGATTCATCAGCGAAGACTGAAATCGTGTAACTATCGAAATTTGGACTTAGTATCACATAACCCACCACTTGTAGAATGCATTTGTGGTGATGGAACTTCTTAGATAGACTGTTTAGAAGACGACTGAAGCCACTTATTTTGAAATACGAAAACTATACTGAAAGATTTCTTTTTACACTTCTTTGGGATATGAACCTAGTGTTTATAATTAGAAGTAATGGAAACAAACATTTTCAGCAGCTTTACAGTCGCCAAGGTTTGCCATTTTGTTGTTAGAGGTCATGGTTCATAACAGGTTGAAAAGAGAATACTGCACTGACGCATTAATATTGACACTTGCCTGCCTTACGTCAAATGCGAATTGAAATAGTCTTCTTTATTCAAAAAAAAAAAGCTGGCAACTCTATTTGTTGAATTTCTTTGTACCCAAATGCTTTCTACTGCATACGAAAAAGTGTGGAAGAAGTAAAAAAGCAAAGAGAAGAGAAGTAAGAAAAAAACTTTTTACATAAAAATAATTTTAATATAAAGTGTACTCGTATATGGAGCGTGTGTGGCACTATTTCCCAGGCACACAAACCATAATAACGACAATGACAGCAACAAAACCATACAACAACAAGCCATAACCAACGACAACGAACATCTGAATAACGAACTCGTTGTGCAACCAACAAAGTGTCTCCATTATTAAAAACCTTCACCACCATCATACTACAAGCACTTATACACACACACAAATACAAATACACGGAGTATGGTAAATGAGAGGAATTGGAGGCATTGGATGGATGCATGTGGCATCCATCTATGAAGAAAACTTCGGAACACCAGAAAATAATGAAAAAAAAAAAAGAAAAATTATGGTAAAATTTTCATATCCTTTATTGCAACACAAACCTGTATGAGTGTGAGTGAGTGAATGCTGATGGTGTGGCAATAGTAAAATATACAAAATAAAATTTTATGTATAAAGAACGTGCCTCATGCCAGCCAGCATAGCATAAATAGAAAATATTCTGCAACATGATGCACATACACTAAGTCGTGCAGGCACAGTTATAATGGCCCAGAAGGGGTATAGTTATGGAGATGTTTGTAGGTATATTTACCGAAGAGTTGTTGTGGGGAGTATGAAGTCCGAAATAGAAACCATAAGCATATAAAATATGAAACCATAGAATGTTATATAAAATGGAATATGCAACAACTACAAAAACAAAAAAACAAAAAAAAGGAAGAAGGAAAAGTATCTGGTGCATACAAATCGGAGTAAGGTATACATAAGGATTCTACATACACGTCTGCAGATACTATATACCATATATGCATACATATGCATACATATGCATATATATGCATACATGAATTGCAGATGTATGCTAAGAAGCACACAATTTTGTTAGATGAAGGAACGCTAACGAAGAGAAAGACATGGGAAAAGTTTTTGTGTAGGAGGAGAATGTTCTAATAAGTGCCTGCATATACCGGTGAATATTTTCTTGTGTAATAAAGGCAACCGTAAAACTAAAGTTAGAATTTAAAAGCAAAATTTATAGCGTATTTTATATAGTGATGGTCAAAAGAAGTGGACACTATTTTGTAATATTTCTTGGCAAAATGCGTCACCCTTTTAGGTAGGTCTTCCAGGGCTAAGTACATGTAATTATAAGGACACTTTAACCTTATCTCAGTAATATTTGAAGAAGATTACGAGCAATTTCTTAAGGGATATCAGATTAACATGTAAACAAGCCTTCAACGTATTTACCTATCTGAAGAATATGATATCGTAAGATTACTATTTTACACAGAAGTGCAGGGGATACGTTCTATGAGGATATCTCAAAAATAATATGAGACAGCCTTTGGGGAATAATCTTACCTTTATTACGTTCCAGATCATGTGGAAATTTCTGGAGCTCGAAGTGCTTCTCGAAAAGTGCCTACTGACATCAAACTGTAGGTGTTTCGATGAAAGTGCATTGTAGGGCATTCTGTCAAATATTTTGGAAATGTTTACAGCCACAAACTTGCAAACTTTTGCGAAGGGGAGGCATTAAAAGAAGAGGCATTAGGAGAAGAGGAGGTCTCAGTCCAGTTTTAGTTGAAATAATCCGAAACTTTACAACGTACTTATAACGGAAAACGGTTTAAATCTTCTAATCACCAGAACGCGTACTTGGAATGCGCGGGGCGTTAAGTCCTTCCTTCCTTCCTATGCAGTACAATAGATCGTTTGGTCTGAGTTGTTTTTATTACCTCTAGAGTAAATTCGAATTGAGCAGTAAGACATTTTTTCTCCACATTAACTTCTCGACACATGCTTGTCTATGCCCGTAGCAGTAATTGCAGTTTCCCTTTCTAACATATGATGTATTGAACTTAGAAGTTACCGTAGTCAAGTAGATAATGTGTTGGCTTCTTATGAAACGAACGCGGAAAAAAAATTTCCAGATTTCTAGCAGAAACCAACAGCAACCCATCTCTAGGGGTATTTTATTTTGGAAGATTCGAGCAGGGGAAAGTCTTCATCTTGACCTGTTAATAACCGCTTAATTGTTATTAATATCGGCCTATAAAGGTTCGTATTCTCTTAATCATTTACTATACATGGCGCACTTTTAATTCGAACAAACTTAGAGTACGACTGTAGATTGCCTCTGATGGGTATATGAAGCTGAGAAAGGATTCAATAGTTGTACTGGTCGGCCATAGCTGACCGCAATTGGTACATTTCCACAGTAGAATGCTGTTTTTGGAGAGGAATGTTTCTGATGGTTAGCAAACTAGAGAGAGAAAGATGTGATTGGCGCTTCCATACATTATACACGGAAGATATTCTTGGTTTACAAACCAAGGGGTCTCTTATATTTTAATGCGTAATTTAGAGCTGGTTTTTGATTGAGTATATCGGAGTAAGTAAGATTTACTTTTACGCATCCATCAACAGTATCAATCATTTGATTGAAGCTAATCAATCACCAAAAATATTGTTGATTTTGCTGTTACCTCCCTTGAAAATGCTTACCTCCCTTGAAAATGCTTACCTCCCTTGAAAATGCTTACCTCCCTTGAAATACATTTTCATTGTTTGTGCCTTCTAAAGTAAGGCGTGATTGTTCATAGAAGGTAATGACTATTGAGGTATTATTTTCCCAGATGGACGTCGGTTTCTTCAATCTTGAGAATTGCATTAGCTATGCTATCGTTATGATACTATATGGCAATATCTTTTCTATGCTAAATTCTTATATTTATTAGTACTCCTCTCTACTCTTACTGTTAACTAAACGCATTAAGGCCATGACAAAGAAACAAACTCCCTTATCTGCATTCCCAGTCAACCAACCAATCAAGCATGATAATAAATCAACTTAAATTTCCAACTTCTATACCGTGTGGACTAACACACTCAATTTCTACTTGAATGTCTCAAAATGGCAAATTAAAAAAAGAGTAAGAAAAAATCGGCATCCTACCCGACCGCTCCAATCACCATACTGTTGTATTCCAATCAAATATCAGCAATTCTTATGAAAATATATGAAAAGTTTTTCATAAATTTTAAAAGAAGAAAGAAGAAAAGGAAGAAAAATGAAAAAACAAATAAGCAAAGAAATATAATAAAAGGCACCTAAAAATATGGCATCTCTTTTCCACCCACGTGCATTTGGTACGAGTATATGAGCAGAGGAAATTATTTTTCTTCGCTTGCGAAAGAAATTGCTTCTGCACAGCGTTATAGATGAGTTTGGGTGGCGTTAAAGGAAGAAAGTCGATTGGGCAATAATAGATGCAGCAGTAGGGAAGTTTTATATAAAAAACAGGGTCTCTTAGTTAAGTGTGTTAATTTCTAGGGCTTTACATTGCTGATGTATTATAATGACAGGCTGCCCTGTCCCTATCTGTGTTTGTAAGCGTTTTTACTAACTCCAGATAAATTTTGAATAATTTGCCATCAATTATGTAATCTTCAGGTAGCCTAGGACATTTATAGGACATTTATGTATTTCTGAGTGCTCCAATTTCCACATTTATAGTAGTCCCCTCCAGTTAACCTTTTAATTGATTGAATGCAGTTATAACTACAGTGGACTATGCTTTAAAAACTCCAACAGCTGCAAGATGACTGTACACTACAGTTTCAATCTGCCGTGCATTTTGAATCGATCCGTCACATCTACATACCTTTCATTACTCCGTTACCACCATTGAGTTAGGGATTTAGCTTAGCTTCTCGCACCACCCAAAACATGTGTACAGTTTAATTTTAACTCCATGGCAATTAGGTATTCACAGAATTTTAACCAGAAGACTGAAAGAAAATCTTTTTTTTTAAAGCATTAGAACTGAAGTTACAGCTCGAAGGTACGGTCTAGTAAGTCAATACACTGCCTACAGGCACCGGTAAGCACCTGTCAAAAATATGAAATAATATGTTGCCGGACGGTTCAAAAATCTGCTTACAGTTACAAAAGATGTTAGCTTTCGTTTTTATATTTTTACATGAATCGAATGTAAGGACCGAAACAGCCCATATATCTGATATCACTGAGGGGAAAATATTTTTTTCGTTTATTCCTTTAGAAAGGTAGGACTTTCCTTTGTTTAGGTCTAAGCAATCAATATTTTTCCGCTAAGTACGGGGTTAGATTGATGTTTTGGCAGGTTCTATAATAACAGGGTTGCCATACTTCTTTGTCATTGGAACCTAACAATACTGCTTTGATATAATATACAGAATTTTACGGATTTTCAAATTTTGGCAGTTGATATTGGCCAGTCTGTTGAAGTCTATTTTGCCAAATCCCCATGGATGACCATAGGCAACGAAGTGTGTCAGCTGAATGGACTCTGGACCAGTTGGTAACTGATACTGATTTTTATCAAACAATCATCTTCAGCTATGGTACTTATTTCTGGATGAAAATAGTGTCCACATACCATCATTGATCATGGCGATCACTATTGTTCGATGATTCCCAACATAACATATGTCATCCGTCAAAATCAGACTGATTTATGAGCTCCACCCAAGGAAATCACGTCGGATCATACACTTTCTTTCTTGTATTGAAATTTAAAAATAGAAAGCGCTTGAAAAGACCTCATATGTTATTGATTTTGGCCTGCGGTTCTAAAAGACTTTGAATTTCATTTGAGCTACCAACGCGAGAATGTCAATTTTTGAAGTCCTTTTTCAAATATTAACCTTTAGTGTGCCAGCCTATATCGTAGAAGTATGGGCATGTGTATGATAAGTATGAATGAGTGAGTGTATGCAACATTTTACAATGCAAAAGCCATTTGTGGATAGAAAATGTTAAAATAAAAATGAAAGAAAAAAATCAAATAAGAATAGAAAAATATTTTCAAGAAAAATGGAAAAATTTTCTTAGAAAATTATTTTCTTTTGCTTCAGCTTCAATATAATATGAAAATACAATGGCACTCATACGTTTACGTGGGTTGTATGATAACGTTATTATTTTATTTCACATACTCTATGTTCTTACGTTTTATTGGTGTACTGAATATAAAAGCTCATGAGTTTTTTTTTAGACACCATTTTACATTTAAGTTTACTTTAAAATTCTCTAACTACTCTCGCATATTTACAGCGTATCTGTATATAACAATTTATGGCAGGAGTTTAAAAATTGAAAAGAATGGCTGTGAATATTTGTATTTCTCTTTGGTTTTTTTTTCTTTTAGAATGTAGGAGGCAGTAATACAACTGGGGTAGCAAGTAGCTTCTCATGATTTTTTTTTCAAGGTGGCTATAAGGTTGCCATTGTTGCGTTTGTTCAGATGGCAGAGAAAAATAAAATTCATTTAAAAAATGTAAAGCATATGAAAAATGAAAAGTCAGAAATTAAAAAAAAAAAATTAAAGAAAAATGAAAGAAAAATGAAAATGAAATTCAATTTTTCTTAAACCTACCAATGGGAACAGTGGGACGAAACGGATTTTTTTGGTTAGAAATATATCCATTAAAAATGAAAGAAAAAAGAAAGAAAAATTAAAGAAAAATGAAAATAAAATTCAATTTTTTTTAAAATCTACCACCGGGAACAGTGGGACGAAAGGGAAATTTTTTGGTTAGAAAAAAATCAGGTTAGAAAAAAAATCAGGCTGAAATTAATGCCAAGGGAATATATGTGAAGAAAGGTTTTTGAATGGAATGAGAGGAACCGTGATCATCTGGAGTATATTTTGAAAGGATACCTAGATCTCTTCGGCGCGTTAGGAAACACAGCTAATATGAAGTGGTTTCCTAAACTTGAGGCCTATAAGAGCTTCGAGATGGAGGTATATCTGGCGCAATGTAAGGCAACGTTGAACCAAATTTCATTGAACCATTTTTAGTTTTCTAAAAGGCTACGGAAATGAAATACTTCGGTCGAATTGAGAAAAAATTAGAATTCTTTGCCTTCTGGCCTAAATCTGTTGGTCACCGTCTGCTCTAAGGCAAGCAATATAAAAAACGTTTCGCAAAGTCTTTTAACGAGATGCTATAAAAATTATTTTAGCTGAGGTAGCGCTTAAAAAAATTTGACTTTCTAAGACCAACGTCTATCAATATTGTGATAGTAACATTAAGACTTTAGTGCACATAGGCTTCAAAAGCTTTATAATATGGTTTCGTGTTGTGATTGCATTATTTAAAACCCTTAGGAAGGGCCGAGTGTGTTCTGGCCTAGAATAAATGAATAAACAATATCCTAAAAGCCCGCCAGATACCATAAACCGGTCGGGAATGTAGAACTATTAATATCTCGTTCAGATAACCCAATGGTCCTTGATTCAAAAAGAACTCGCATACTGCCATGCATACATAATTAGTTATTATAAACCCTTCAGTCTGGATTAAAAGCTAGCTTTTGTCAAACCACTTATGTTGTGTGGTTAATTTTATAGACACAGGTGGCGAGACATACAGTTTAAAGTCGACCCCGAATGACAAATTTTTGACAGACTTTTCATGGAAGGTTTTGTTTTTTTTTTGCTCCTCAGAGTTTTTGCCAGAAATTTGTTGAAGAAAACAGTAGCCGAAGAATTTTTTCATATTGTGTTACGGCGGGACATACAGTTTAAAATCGACTCCGAACGATAGATTTTTGAGAATCTTTTCAAGGCAGGTTTCTTTTTTTGTTCTCAGAGTTTTTGCCAGAAATCTGTTGAGGAACAGTAGCTGAAGAAATATTTTTTCATATTTCGTTTTGGTAGAGATATCCGAGAGAGGGGTTGAACCGAGGCATCACGTTGAATAAGCCAACACGCTAGCTACTAAAATAAGTCGTATAGAGCATTCGAAATTCACTTGCAGTACCTGACTATTAGCAAAAGATCGAGAACACTACTCTTTGACGGCTTTCATGTCGATTCATCTTCATATTTAAGGAACATAAAGTTATCACCAAGCATCTCTATATACAGCAAGTTCTGGAATGATAGTGTTACCACTTGTCATGGACTAGACGTTGACGTCCTCTCTGGGATGTCAGGCAGCTTGTGGATAAGCTATTTGTTGTGAGCATCACCAAGCATCTCTATATAGAGCAGGTTCAAGAATGATAGTGTTACCACTTGTCATGGACTAGGAACAACGCCCACTTTTCTTCACCACCACCTTAATAATGATGTTCACTGTTGACGTTCTCTCTGGGATATCAGGCAGCTTGTGGATAAACTATTTGTTGCGGAAATTAGGCTTTAAAAGTTGTCTATGCTCTATTAGGATTGAAACTGATATTCTTAGCTTCGTTTTGAGGCCCTACACTATCTATTGGATTACCTCACTTCGCAATACCGTACCCTTAGCCTTTGCAATTCTTATTTGCCATTGAAAATTTTATAAAATTGTATGGAAAATTGCTTTGGCCATCAAGAGCCCTACACTGTTATCCAACTTCAAGCATTTCATTACACGATGGTCGAATGATCATAAGGACCAGGGATTCAATGAAGATTTTATTGTATGGTGTACTGTAAAAGATCAAATTCTCTTGTGGGTGGGAATCGAACAAACGATCCTCATGTTAATAACTGAAAACACTGCCCAACGGAGTATCAGGGCATTGGATTCCGAAATTGCAATTTAACCCTTAAGTGAATTTGTTAGCCAAAGTCTCAGACAAATCAATGCTGAATCCAAAATCAGTCTGGATCAAAGGGTTGACATTATTTCCATTCCTTTTTCTTTATAAAATCTCCCACACTGTATATGTGTGTGTGCCTATGTCTGGATCTCTACTTTCTTTCTATTTACATTTGCCTTATGTCATAAGAAATAATAGGCATGTAAAGGAAGAGTGTAACTGTGTTTCTGTTCTTATATGGTAAAATAGTGGGTGTTTTATATGGGCTGCTTAATATAACCCGATAATAATATGGCAGAAACAGTAAATATGCTACTTTAGGGTCTCCAGAGTCTTATAAATAACCAGAGAAGATGGCCAAAACCATCCTAAAGTCTATTGATGCTGATATGGCGCTAAAGTACAATGCATTAGGCTTCTTTACATTTTTCTTTTTCTTTTTTTTTTCTAATTTCATAAGGATTGTGTTGAAAAGGAAGTCTTATTTCTTTCTCTCTCTTCCTTTGTTCAATGACATAGAATGGAGAAAAAAAGGCACAATCTAAAGGAAAAAGGGAGAAGAGAAGAGAAGAAAAAAAACGTAAAGAAACGAAATATAAAATGAAAAATTATGTGTTAAAACCATTTGGCCATTTTATCCTTTTTTACATACAAAAAAAAAACAAAAAATATTCTGACACACACATACTCGTATATACATAGCAAAGTAAACATATGCTCTTTTACTATGTACGTATACATGGGTATGTAAAGTCCTTTATTTTTGTTACATTCTGAACGGTATTACCATAAGTAGGAGAGTATTTTTGTGTATGGTTATGTGTAAGAGGGAGATTGTGTGTGTATTTCTATAATCAAATGATTTCCAACACCATTTATATTCCATTTTCATGTCCTGTTTCCTTTTTTCTTTTTTGCTTTTGCTTTCTTTCGATTTCAATTTTTCCATTTAGCCATTCTTAAAGCCTTCATGCTACATTATTATCCTGTAAGAATGGACGACAGTATGTAAAAAGCTTATCATCTCCTTTCAAATCTATTTTGATTTGCAAAACTGTATTCCCTATACTAGTATCCCTCACATATACAAATACTTTTACATATTTTTTCTTTCTATGCCATAAAACCAGAAGAAAAGCAAGAAACCTGATAAAAAAAAAAATTCGAATGAAAACTCTTTTCCTTTCTCAGTATTTTTTTTTTCTTCTTCTTTCTTTGAAGCTATGCCTGTTGGGTGTCTGATAAGGCCAGTGCTGCTGCTGTTTGCCATTTATTCTCTGGGGCAACGTTCCTATTTTTTTTCTTTTTCATTTTTTTTAAGTCCTTTACAACAATGTGTTTTTTATTGTAATATTATAAAAAGTTTGTTGTTGTTGCTATTGCTACTGCTAGGGAGTTTGCATACGAGTGGGGAGTTCTCTAGGACACATGCGCTCAAAATTGTCCAATAAAAATACATGATTTTTCTTTAATGCCCTCTTTTTTTTGGCTTTACATATACAAATTTAAAACAAAAAATTTTGTAAAAAAACAACAACATTAAAAACAAGAAATTTAAATAGGGGGGAGTAAAACACAGTGGACGGAATTGTGACAGCAGAGAGCAGGCAGCACTTATGATGACTTTTATAAAAAGTTTCAATAAAAGAGGCTTTTAAAATCACTTTGAAACTTTAAAGCATTTGGTTTAATAAATTATTTAATGATTCAAGCTGATTTATTACGGTCCAGAGTTTCTGAAGGGATTCGAAACCCCCCAAAATATGGAAAATTTTATATCAGTATTTGTGGTTTATATTTCTTCGGCGGCTTCCTCTCAGCAGATTTCTGGCAAAAACTCTGAGAGTAAATAAAATTGCCATGTAAAGTTTCTCAAAAATCTGTCGTTCGGAGTCGACTTTAAACTGTAGGTCCCGCCACTCATGTATAAAATTAACACACACAACATAAGTGGTGTGAGAAGCTAGGCCGTAATCCTGACTGAAGGGTTGTAATGCCAATTATGTATGTATTGTGGTTTATAACTGAGCTAATTGAAATTAGAGGTTGCTCCACAAAGTCGCCATAGTCTACTAGGTAGCATGTTGGCTGCTTAGACGCGAACCCGTAATTAAAAAAAAATATTTCTTTGGCAACTTTTTCTCAGAGCAGTCTTCTGGCAAAAACTCTAGGAGCAAAAAAAAAACTGTCATGAAAAGTTTCTCAAAAATCTGTCGTTTGGACAAAGTGTGTGAGAACTAGGTTGTAATCCTGGCTAAAGGCTTGCACCATCCAATTAAGTAAGTAAGTAGGTTCCTCCAAGCATTATTTTGTGATGCCATAGCATGATGTCGTGTCACTTATAACTTATATGGTGTGAGAAACTAGGTTATAATCCTAGCTAAAGGCTTGTACTGACCAAGTACAGTAAGTAAGTAAATAGGTTGCTCCAAACATTAGTTTGTAATGCCATAGCATGATGTCGTGTCACTATGTCTCTCCCTTTCCCTTGTGCTCACAAACTACAGGTGTTGTTTGTTATCAACAATTGCAACCTCCTTCCCAATCTCTGATAAGCACACAAGTGATTCCTACTGGAATCCACTAACACTGTACATATTCAAAGTATTTTAGTTTAGTTTAGACAGACAGAATGGCCAAGTGATCCACAGTGCGCGGTTAAAAGGCCGGTTAATTATTTCAGGTAGTTACTGGACAGTCTGATGAATGCCTGCTACTGTTTCTGTTCTTGGTGAAAGATATAAGGAATCGGGTCTTTTAACATTGACTTCAGAACTTTAACAGTTAATAGCTTCTTCTTCTTCTTAAAGCTACGTCTGTAAAATTGGTAGTCATTTACTCAGTTTCTCTTGCCAAACCACTATTGATGTGAACACAGACAATGACATGTGCTCGCTGAATTAGCTCTGAAGCAGTTGACGGTGGTTTTTATTGAAAAATCATCTTCAGTGATGATACCCATTTGTGGATTCAGCACTGTGGTCGATAATTACCAACTTTTTTGATCTGAAGTGTATAATCTGTACATAATTGACGTGTCAGCGGGCGCCTCATTAAACTTTTTCTCGTATAGGTTAGGTTGCGGTTATAGCGGCCCGTTGTAACGCCACACGTAAATACAGTCTCTGTACTGATCAAGTTCTATCAAAGCCAGGGAAGAAGAAGAAGTTGGTTAGCGCAAGGGCTGCACAACAAAAGCACGATTACCAGATGCCGGAAAACCAGCCAGAAAGTTTGATAAACGAGACCATATCCTTGACGTCAATAGATGATAGTTCCGTCAAGCTGACAAGCAATGGGGAGCCAAATAACCTATATCTGCTCCTAGCAAAAGATGGGCACTAACAAAGTAAGTGGATAACAGTCTCCTCTTCCTCAGCGGATCTGCAGCCACGGCAGAATTCGTTGAATGGGAGCCGCAGCCTTTCCGAGTGTCTATCCATAACGCAATGACCTGTAAACATGGCCACTGTGATTGAGATAATGCCACGACCAAGTCCAAGTAATTGGTTGGTGCGCCTTCGATCCATCAGGGGCCAGGTGAGCATAGCGGTGTAGCAGGACTCCTCATTAACCCAGTAGATCCTCCATAGGAATAAAAATTTTTAATGATTCCTCACACGTAATTCGTTGTACTTGAACTAAAAGACAGAAAGCGCCTAATGGAAGGCCCGATATAAGGATGAATCAGTGTTGGCGACAAATGTATGCTTTAAATAAGTCTAGAGGTTTCCAAAATACAGTGGTGTATTGCAGTTTGACCACGTCGTCTATATGCCTTATAGTGTCAAGTGCAAAATTCGTTTTCGATAATGTAAACAAAGATGTAAGAAATCGATAAATAACCTCTTTGAAACAAAGAGCCTGTGCCAGACTATAACATGATACTGCTTTGAGCATAGCAGTCAATTGAGGCTTCTAAATCCCTCATTCTATTTGTTCAATTATATGGCACTGAAACATGGTTAATAAGATGATAAGATCCCGATCCTATGCCTGTTATCGGGGTATAATTTCCTAACAGTCATCATTTAATTTGCCATTATTATGATCCTCTTAGCACGACTTAATCTTTAAATTGTCTTTTCTTATTTTTTGTCTCTTGAAAAAGTTTGTTTAAAAGCCAAAGAAACATTGTAATCAAGTCAGTAAAAAGTCACAGAATAAATTGTAACAACAATACCAAGATAACCTTCAAGATAAGCTTCTTATCGTATACTTAGCAAGAGATCACCTCATTTACAGAGATAATATGAGGCTCTTTTAACGGTCCCTGTTAACAATATTTACGTATAAAAACTAAAAAAAACAATCAACAACAACAAAATATCAGTTTGAAAAAATCTTAGCATTTTTTTGTGTGTGTGTCTGATGATGGTGTTGGTTGGCAACAGCTTTAAAGCTGATCTCATTATTGAAAATATAAGTGGTGCCCAGCGCATCATTAACATCAGCCATGTGAGCAGGCTTAGCCAAAGACAAGAGGAGAGAGAGAGAGAGAGAGAGAGAGAGCGAAGCAAGAAAAAAACGCACAAGATGATAATATAGATTAGGAAAACGCACCAACGCGAAAGGACAAAAGCAAAAAACAAAAAACTTTAAACTTCATTTGCTTAACAAGCCTAAGCAAGCATGATATTTCAGCTAAGAGCACGAGCTCAAGCCTTTTTCATGTGAAAATAATTCACGGCTTTAACCAAATTGTCTGTCCATTGCTGTATGTTTTTTTTTTTTTTTTTTTTTGTGGACAGACACCAGAAAATTTACGTATCGAATAATGGGTTTAACAAACTGTTTTGCATGAGAACTTTATGCCACCACCATAGCACAGCACCACAATCATCACTATCAGTAGCACTTTAAATGGTTGCACTACTGGTGGTAATGTGTACAATTTTTTTCTCCTTTGTTTTTGTTTTTGTTTTTGTTTTTGTTGTTGTTGTTCTTGGATTTTTTTTCTCTTCTTCTTTCAATTTCAATGCAGTTAATGTGGGAAAAAACGTCAAGAATGCATGTTAAACCCGGTGAACACAACCTTTAACTAAGTGTGGCAAGAAAAAAAAAAAACGAAAAAACTCAAGTTTTTTTCTTGCTTCGTTTAATGTATTATGCCAAGTGGCCACTGGTGTTTGGCAAGTTCGGTAGATGAGAGTTGGCTTTAACTAGACAACCAATTTTCCTTAGTGTAGTTAGTCCAGATTGTATTCATATTCGTATGCAAACAACAAGCTTCATGAAGAGATCCTACGTGGCCGAAAGCATAAAAACTGTGTTTAATAGCCAGTTAAGCGTAACAGAAATTTTTAACATTACTGAAGAGCACATAAGTTAAAGGGAAGCGATGGAGAGTTTTGAATACCCTACACACTATAATGATCAGTACTTGCAATAAAAAGTGTGTGTATAAACGCAACGATAAGCGTCATGGTTACTTTAAGTGGAGTGCGTTCGAATTTTTCAACGACTCTGGTGCATAAATGAGATTGAATTTAACTGCTGGGTAATGTTGACTTTGAGGATCGCTGAGGTTTGTGGCACATTAGCATTACAACTGTGACTTAAGTAAGTTCCACAAGAAAAAAACTTATGTTAGGATCTCCAAAGTGTCATGAGCTGTGCGACATGTAGCGCCGACCTTTGAAACAACATGCCATAGTTGTTCAGAATATACAACCCATGACTCACATAGAAAGTCGGTTATTATCGACCCACCGTTGCCAATAATGGCCTAGCCAACATCTTTCTGAAAGCTATACGGACAGTTATCGCCGCCAGGCTTAACCCTTTGCATCCGAATCATTTCTTAGTATGGGTATTCAGCAACCCGACAGTAATCTTAATAAAATTTGGTTTCGATATTGCTTATCAGTACTTTCACTTAGGTTAGGTTAGGTTAGGTTAGAGTGGTAGCCTTGATACCAAAAGCTCACTTGAGCACTGTGATCGAGATGACGTTGCGACCAAGTCCAAGTAACTGGTTGGCGTGCCTTCTATCCATTGAGGGCCAAGTGAGCCTAGCGGTGGAGCAGGACACCTCATTGACCCAGGATATGTTGGCGTCTCGAAAAAATTTCCGTGCAATAGCCAGCATGAAAGAGGTAAAGTGCATTCCTAGATGGAAGAGGATTCCGGAAGAAGTGCGCCAGCTATGTCGAGCTCGTCGGCTTTACAGTTTCCCGAAATGTTAAAATTTTACAACTATTTTACGTGTTCAAGCTTAGGGATCTAAGTACCCACTCAGGAGCCGTTCGGGTGCATAGTGTTAAATTTTCACCAATTAATGACTCTTTTGTAATATATTGGACGCTACCGGTTTTTATTTGGATTGATATTGGCCCAAATTCGAAAATTTGTTGTGTTCACCACGTACCCATTCATCCAGAATTGGATTTCATCGCTGAAGATGATTTCGTGTTAAAAATTAGAAGCTTTTACCAATTGCTACAGACTTCATTTAGCGACAACACATGTTTGCCTATGGTCGTCCATTGTGAGTGTGAGTAATTTGTCAAATGTAGCTTCATCCAGATGTCCTACACTTCTCGTCGAGAAGTATTTCAGAACACTTGTGTTTAATAAGTTCTTGTATAGTTGCCTAGAAAAAGTATTGAACTGCCCTCAACCTATATAGGGTTTCCTTATAACGTTTACTCCAACCGTTATACCGCGCGTCATGGTGCGAAAGCACCTAATCTAAGGCACCCATGCTTTAATTACCATTTGACATGTCATCTTGACGATACTTTCTAAGTTGTGAGCATTCTAGTTCACTGCACTTTATAGGAAGAACGTGAAAATGCATCGCCTTACTGAACTGTTATGCTTCAGGGGTCTTAATAGTAGCAGGTACGTTCATCAGTGGGCTTGAGAGCACATAATATTGCATGCCTCTTCCAATTGGCCTTACGTAGGGTATCCTTTTTGAAACAAAACATTTTTTTTTTTGTTTGTTACCCACACTATCTTGTGTGTTATGCATGTGTTTTAAATTTTTTTTTCTGTTTTAGCACCGTTTGTGGGTTCAGCTTCCGTTTGCAAATTTTTGTTTCTTTTCATCTGTTCGGGATTGTGT
>QOCX01000036.1:284398-383421 GCA_005959815.1 Sarcophaga bullata | reverse complement strand
GTTTTCTTTTTGGTTTATTTATCGCGATTACAATTTAAACAGATGCTGTTCCATTGCCATACTACTAGTGTTTACAGAAGAGTTTTATGTTGTGCCACAAGGATTGCATTTGGATTTTAAATTTTTTTTTTTGTGTTTTGTTTTGTGGAATAATTCACACTTGAGTTGGTATCAATGAATGAATGAATTTGTTTTTTTTGTATGTCTTCTTGCATGGATTTGTGCTGAATTGAATGTGAGTGGGGGAAACTCACTTCTCAATTTCACTTTGGAAGGCAAGAAAGGCTTACGAAAGGCAGGCCTAGCTATCAACAAGATTAATATTTAGTTGATGTAAGCCCGGAGTGGAGTTACAAGTTTGTTAGGAGAACTAGTCCTAGAGCTTGATATCTTAGCCTATATCTGATGCCTACAATCTGTAGAGAAACAGTACCACGTTGAGTAAAACAACTGGGTTAATTGCTTGCGGTGTAAAGTTTGTCTATTTGTGACACTCAGGTTATTGGAGCCTGATTAATCTATATTTCCTCCAGTCCACTGAGGTGCCTCTTGGAAAGCTGCATCGTATTTTTTGTTTACAATTAAATCGTGAGAAAAGTTTGATCTTGTGCGGAGTTACATTCTTAATTATTTAATCTTCAGCTTTCTAGAAACATACACTGGCAGTGATGTAATCCAATGATGCATTATCGTGCCTGCCTAACGTTGAACATTCCTTTTCTTTAAATAGCTTTCAGTGCAGTAAGTAGGGTAGTTCAAGACCCCCTTAATCTGGAGGAGAATTTCAGGTCAAACTGGACAATTTTATCCTTTACAGCTAAAACCACACACGACGACGTAACGGTGCTGATGTTACGCGGAAATGTATCTGTGCTGAGTGAAAACACTTGATTTTATACAAATTAAAAGATCCACAAACGGTGTGATAGATAGGCCTTGAAGGCCCAGAGCAATATGCCTCTTTATACCATTATGAGGGTAGAGAAAAGCGGATCAGCCAGTTTCTTTGTGGTCTTAATAAGACATTTGAAAGAGGACTGTATGTTGCTGCTGGATTTCAGTAGATGTGGGAAGATATGATACTGCGGTGGACTAAACATTATCTGTGAGAAAGCCATAGTCGCAGGTTTTAGGTAAATTATTCATTTCAAGACGTTGGCATCCATTCTATTTAGTGTTTTCAGCCATGCTGTCTTTCCAGATTATTTTGTCTTTTTTCATTTCAAGTGCCATCAATTCGTAATGTATGGGCCATGCTCATTATATTTAAATTTCTTTACATTATAGAAGGAAGGTTGTAAAGCATTTCGCAAGAGTATTGTTCCTCATACGAATACTAAGTTTTAGATACAAATTCTATGTGCAATGAGGTGCATAAGCCATTGATTGGTAAGTCGATGTTCTAAGGGAAAGGTTATATTTAAATGTATGGAATTGCGTGGTGTTCTGACTTCAACTCTACTTCGTTGTTATTTCGTTGGCTCACATATCCGCTTAGAAAAAGTGTCAGGAGCATTTTGTTGAATACCTTTTTTCTGCTTCTCTTCTCTAATCACACCCAGTTCCTCACAACACTTATGTTGTGTGTGCTAATTTTATCCATGAGTAGCGGAATCTACAGTTTAAAGTCGATTCCAAACGACAAGGTTTTAAGAAGCTTTTCATGGCAATGTTGCCAAAAAATCTGCTGAGAGGAACTCGCCTTAGTAATATTTTTTCATATTTTCTGTCGTTCGAGATGTTTGACTTGTAGTTGCAACCGTAGTCTTGCATTTAATAAGTCAATCCACTACCTATTACTTCAACAGTAAGAATATCTTCAATATCCATACACGATATCTCTGCCAAGTCTGTCTTTCTGAGCATAGCACAGTTGGGCACTTTCTGTGCCTGCTTCTCTTCGTAATTACAACAATGGTTGTTAACTGAATTTCTATCTGATAGCCATGATCACCAATTAGCCAGAGCCCAGTTAAACAAAAATCTTACCGGGATAAGTCATTTCTGCTGTGGTTTCTGAGTTCCCTTTAACGGAGACCATTTTAGGCTATTACTCTACGAATCAATCCATTCATCTGCCCATTCACTTCAATTGTAATTTCTCAAAACCAAAATCATTCTAGACAAGACAGTTACGGCATTAAATTTTTTTTTGCACTTCCTTAACCGCTAATGGAATACCGTTTGTCTGTGCACACAATTACAGATGCATTCTCAGGCGCCGTAATATATTGTAATGAATAGGCCTTCGTAATGCCATAATCCTTTCCCTTGAAGACTCAAGAGCTGGAAAGAAACATCCTATCCAACAAACTTATCTTTGCTCATGTTGTATCCGTGCTTTTAAATTTTAATATTGAGCCTGAGTAGGGGCTTACAGCGTTACCATACCGACCTGAAAGAGATCTTCCTCTCACATTGACTACCAGAGCTTAGTTCAAGACTAAAGTAAACAAGGCTGTAATTCATGCCAATATTCTTAAGAAAGCAGAATGTGAACAAAAGCTCTACAGTGCACTTCAATCCGTTGTAGTGTGGATAAACAGGCAAGCAAGTGTTAAATTGTTTTAAGAGAATAAGAGAGGTTATGTCCATATTGCCCACTGACACCTATGTATACCCTGAATGTCATTTTCTTTACAAACATCATTGAAAACCTTATGAAGCTGAGCTTTAACGTATAACTGTCGTATGCAAAAAAATTCTTTAACAATCAAATATTATAGGAGCCTTCTCCCCTCTCTAACTAAGCACATTGAAAATAAAAACTTTTACTACACACCATCCATTAAGTGTGGCAGGCAATAAGCAAAAGCAACGTATGCAACATGCCACAAACCATCAAATGACACTCTGTAATAAAATGTTTGTAATTGCACCAGACTAAATAAATATTGTTTTGGTATTGTGGTATGGTGGAAAATTGTTTTTGCAAACAGCAGCATTAAGTAGTAACTGCAACAGCAACATCAGCAGTAGCAGTATCAAATGCAGCAACGACAACAGCCTGTGTGTGTCTGCGACGTGTATTGTGTGTTGCTAAATGGTTAGCCCCATTAAAGCCTCATTTGAAATCAGACACGTCCGATTAAAATCTCATTTCTCACCTTAAGGAGTTTAGTTCACATTCGAATACAATTTTTTTTTGTGTTTGTTTTTGTTTCTGTTTTTTGCAATACACAAATGCAGCAGAATATATTTTTTGTTGCTTTTTTTCTGATTTTTTTTTTAAGTGAAGCTTTTCGATGGCAAAAAAGAGGCAAAAAAAGCAGAACCACAAACGATTGAACATGAATTTGTGAGTTTTGTTGTGGTTTTAAACTCTTAAAGCTTCGCTGGCAATGGTAAAATATTGATGATGATGATGGTGTTGAAATGAACAACTGTGACGACAAGGTATGAAATACTTGCAACAACAGACAAAAATTGTATGAAAAAAAAATTGAGAAGCAAAAAAAAGACGCTTAAAATCGTAACTAAATAGTGTTTGAACTGCAACTGTTATGACTGTAACTAAATGCAGTTTAAATACTCAAAGATATTAAACAAAAACAAAAAAAAAACAAAAAAAGAAGTAAAATATGTGGCAACATTGTTAGCACACATCATATGGCAGGGATTCTCAATTCGTTATAACAGTTTGTAGACAAGGTAGTCTACGTTACATTTGGCATTAATTTCCTTAAATTTCTATGTATAAAAACTATACAATTCTCAGGAGCATATACAGTGCGCATCAAAAGAAACTGTACGCTAAAGATAAAATCATAAAGATAAACAATCATCAAATTCAACTTTTACCACCTAAGGAAAGTGCTCGAAAAAATTTTTTGTAAAAATAGCGGTAATTTATTAATTATACAGTACAGTTTTTAATGTACAGTTTTTTTTAACGCTCACTGTAGCTTCTAGGCAGCATCTTCAGTTTGCTAGTGTTCTTATACTCAGATAAGGTCGCCTTGTCCAAGTTCTTGAAGTGTCACCAAGTTCTTGGTGAATAATTGTAGTTGTGAAGAGTTCCCTGTTGTATGCCAGGGTTGATGAAATGCTTAACTGATGGTGAATAACTGACAGCTTTTATCGTTTCTCTGGCGATCTCAATTAGTTTCTGTTGGATGAATTTTCTTCTCAGTGTCACTATGTTTTTCATAAAGCATTCCGTTGTATGGTATTGCAGACTTTTGTCAAGTTAATAAGCAGTCGGGGAAGTAAACCTTTCTATTGCTGTATTAGGTTAGGTTCAGTTAAATTGGCAGCCGCTTCAAATAGCAAAGCTTCGGTTCTATAAAATGCCGTTGCAATGCCAACGTACATATTCCATCATATAACTACGGGGTCTTTCATTAAGAACTTCCTATTTTTAAATTTAAGTAAAACATGTGAGATAGATTAAGTAAAATATGTGAGATATCATCGCAAGTTTTTATTCGTTCAAATACCCGCCAGGCTTCTCTTGATAGAGGGCATTCAAAATTTCCAAATTTTCCCCACTCCATTATCATCGAAAGTTTTTTTTCGTTCAAATGCCCGTCAGGCTTCTCTTGATGGAGGGCATTCGAAATTTCCAAAACTCAATAACTCTCACGCATAAATTAGGCTGAATTTGGGTAATGTTGGCTTTGAGGATTGCCGTACTTTGTGGATTAGGATCTAACGAGGTCTGATTGCACAATCTCACATTCACGTGCAATGCTCCTCCAAGCTCCTCAATTCATCGTGCAGAATAGTCAAATGAAGGTCTGGCCAATGTTGTCCTCAAAGAAATATGAACCAATGACATCGTCTTCCGTACTAAATAAATGACAACTAATTTGACAGATGTAGCTTCAACAAAATGACAGTTATTAACTGTCAAAGTTTGGAAGCCTTTGTATTACCTTACATCCACGATCCTTATGCTTATAGTCTAGCACACTACGTACTAGACTTCTAGGTCACCCTTCATATTCAAATTAATTTGATTACTTTTAAACGATTTGGGAAATTCATCTACCCTCGATTATTTCGGACTCACTAACAAACTCAATTTTTTTTTTGTCTTCAATTAAAGAGAGAATCTCGTAGTCAGTGTTAATGGAGAACAAATGCAGAGAATTGCAGGCATTTGGTTTTGAAAGGCTGTATTATTTCACGCCTTTTTTTTTGTTTGTTTGTTGCTATTATTGTTATTAAAAAAACATAAAATAGAAGAATGATAACAACAACAACAACAACAACAACAACAACAACAACAAGAACGATAATATTGGTAAATATTTTATTTGTTAATGCTGATGTTGTTTGGTTTTATTATGGCATTCTTATGACTGTTGTGTTGATTACTTGGTTGCAACATCCTTTACAGCACAGGCAAATATTATTGTTTAAGAGTAGAATTGTTATGGCAACAATACACTTTTTGGCTGCATGTTTAGTTAGTGACGATCAATAATCATATTTTTTGTTTAAAAGGGTTTTTAGTTTGGCTTTAATCGTCTTAAATAGTTTTAGAGCTTAAGACCCAGCGTTAAATAGTTAAACCTTTAAGGGCCGCTAATATTAAATTGAAAAGAAAATTTTAATTTGAGCCTTAAAGGCAATTTTTCGGACTTAATTTTTGCTGTGTTATAAGGTTTGGTTTAATGATTTTGTACTCTTACTCCTTAAGGGGTTAATTTTAAGCAATTTTATCTCAACAATATTTGGTTGAAGGCTCAAATCGTTTAACACTCACAAAAGTTGCATGTGCTGCTGTGCTGTGCTACTGTGATGATGATGATGATGCTCATGATGGTAGTGATGGTGGCAACATTCTTGTTCTTCTTGTTCTTCCATACAATTGACACTTTTTGTGTGGGTTGAAAGAATGTTTTTTTTTTAGTGTCAATTGCTGCAACATTATCGCGTCTTTAACTGCTGCGAGTACAACCATGTGATGCGATTATTTTTCAATGATTATTATTGACTGTGGTAATTTTTTTCTTTCATTTTCTTTCAGATCTTATAGTTGCAGATACAATTTTCATATTTATTGTCTTTGGATATTCATTTTAAATTTGCAGGGCCTTTCAAATAACTTCACCAGAAAATGTTTTGCATTAAGTCGTTAAGAGAAAAGAATTTTTCTTTTGCTATTGTTTTCACACACACACAAACACACACACACATAGACAGAGTAATAATGATTTGAATTTATATTTTGTACTCTCCTTTGTTTTAAATTTATTTGATTTATGGGCAAATAATTTATAAAAAAATTTGAAAATATCATCACACATCTTCAGTCGTATGCACTTTATTGTTGGCTCAACTTTTTGGTATTACTTTTCAGCTTTTTAGCATTAATGCCTGTACCTCTCCCCCCTTCATGAATCTTCTCATATTAGAAACATCAAAAATTTGCAGGTGGTATGCCTAGGGAAATATGGTCTCAGAGATCTATTTTGTCACAAAGGACCCTTTCGAGCATAATTCATCTTTTCACTTTTCTTTCAATGCTTCCACACACAAATGAATGCCAAAAGGTTTAGAGACTCATCGCGTTTAACCGATTTCAATCGGGATGCTATGGAGGCTTTGATATTAGAACAACAGCTGAGATCGCCTTTAAGACTGTTTCCAGATCCTCTGATGCAGCAATTTGTCGCCCTGCAAGATGTAGATCCTGCCTCCTTGGCTGTATTCGAGAAGGCACGCCAACATTTGCAAATGTTGGGCAGTAATTCACCCTAAGCGCAGCTTATGATGCTTCAAATGCTTCATTTTTTTATTATTTTCATCAGTTTTTGAGCTCCTGGAGCATACAAGACTCTGTTCATCAAAGATAAATTCATTGTGTACCGGCATTACCGTTCCAACTTTTATCGTGTACACATCTGGTGCATTCCTGAACACAGTATGATTCGAAATTTCAATTTATTTTCTGCAATAAGAATAGCTCGTCGAAGTGGCCGTAGTCTAGAAAGTAGTGTGTTGGCTTATTAGACGTGAGGACATGGTTCAAACCTCAGGTCAGGCATCTCGATCATATGGAAAATATTTCTTCAGTGACTTTCTGTTAGCAAATGTCTGGTGAAAACTATAAAAGTAAATAAAATTTTCCACGAAACGTTTCTCTAAAAAATATGTCGTTCAGTGGCGACTTTAAACTGTAGGTGCCGGCACCTTTGTGGATAAAGTTAGCACACTCAACATAAATGGTGTGTGAAGATAGGTTGTAATCCTGACTGTAGAGTTGCAATGACCAACTGTTTGTCAAATATGTAAATCAGGCCCAGCATGGTTCGAAGTTTCAATCTTTTTTTCTTCGTCATGGACATCTCATACCCGAGACGCTTTTTGTAAGTTCTATAACCACCAAGTCTTGTCAGGAACTGTGTCAGGGCATAACTAACCTCTTAGTAATTTCAATTAATCAACATTTGGGATTATTTTTTCCAACTTTTTTAAACATGCTATCTTCTTTCGAGCTGTGATTTCCTGTAGCACTATCTAAGTGGTAACTCCCTCTACAACTCTAGCTGGTTTCAATATAACGCAATGGTCCCTAACACATACCAATAAGAATTGCTTTCAATAGTTGAGTTTTGAATGGAGTTTCAGGGATTTCTTACCATATCGTTACATTCAGTTTGTTAATCTTGACCGTAATAGCTTCTTACACAGTTTAGGTCCCCTTGCATTTGAGGCAATGCACTTCAAGAATGCCAAGTCCACATGACTCTTAAAGGAATCGGCAATCATTACTGCTAGATCTCTGATATGTCCTCAGAAGCTTGTAACATGTTTGCTTAAGTACTTAATTGGTGATTAATCGTTTAGCCAAGATTACAACCTAGCATGTGGTAATTTTATCCAGAACCTTGAGAAACTCCTGCCAACAGGACATTTTTTCATTATGTAACACAGTTTGCTGTTCCAGATATTTGGTAGTTTCCATCTGTTCTAGTCTAGTATTCAAGTACATTGAAGTCAACACTAGATCAAGGTGGTTGTTGTCTCGAATGCGAGACTGAACTAAACTCTTTAGTCACCTCAATATATTACGATGATATCATGTCATCCATTTGGCCAAGATTTTCTGTATTATCTAGCCAATAGGAATTGGACATACTGGCCATATAAAAAAATAACCGTTAATTTGAATTGACTTTTAATTGAACTCCACTGCCTGCAATTTGATTAAAAGCCTCCTAAAAAACTTGAATTTTTTTCTGTTTCGTTTTAATGAAATTAATTTAAAACTTAATAGTGCGTGCTATAATAAAACAGCAACAGCAACAACAATAACAACAATTATTATAAGAAATATCATAATATTTATATTGTTGTTGTTGCTTCTTTTCGTTTCAATTTTCCTTTTTTTTTGGGTTTTCTTTTTCCAAAAAAAAATTTTTTTTTTTGCTTTGCAACGCAATGAGGAAGAAACCGCATGAATGAATGAGTGAAAAAAATGCAACAACAACAACAACAACAATAACAATATCGAATGGCAATAGCAGCGAAGAAACTTTATGCACTTCAAGTGAAGAAAAAAAAAATGCACGCGATTACATTAAAAACAGACGTTTAACCTCGACTATATAGAACCCTACATGGATCACTGCGTTCCGTTATGTATGATATCTTGGCTCATTAGCTAGGATTCTCTACTTGCTTTTAAACCCATAAGGTTCAGGTTCGAAATTCAGTCTTTTTGGGCGACAACTTCCCTTTCGCTCAACTTTTGTAAACTTTTTGTTTCCATGGCTTCTTATACGTAACTTCGAAAATATTTTTAATTTCATCGCGTAATATAAAGCGTACAAGAGTTGAAAACATCAACGAGAATGGTATAGGGTATACAAGCCATCAGAACAGAATTCAAGCGTTTTGATCAAAATCACGTCATGATGCATGACTCGTAAATAAAATTGTAGTAGACAGGGACAGTAAGGAAAAAAAAATTGTGGTCGATTAATAGCAATACAATAGCAATAACAACAACCAAAAGCAATAATAATAGTAAGATCTTCAACAAACAATAAACGAATACAGCAACAATTTTTGTGGCAAGTTTAAAACGAATTGTATTTTATTGATGATACTGCAGTAATGTGGGGGCGTAAAACGTATGCCCAAATTTTTTCTCGAAGAATTTTATCTCCATTCAAAAATGTTATTCATGACTTGGACAAGCGATAATACACATCCTGTCTTCAATTTCACCAGGTTGTTTGACTGGCACATGAGATGTACAAGCATGGATCGAAAATGCTGTATGTACTGAGAGAAATGAGACTCAATTCTCCCAGATCAGCAATTTTAAGCAGTCACATCCATAATCTTTAAGACGAAACTCTACATAGTACTAGAGACGGTGGGGACATTAACTGAAAGGGGACACAAAGAAGAAGGAAATTCTTTCAAGCAGTTTACAATCCTCAAGGTATTATTTGAGCGCTTGGCGGTCTGGCCACTCAGGCTCATATTATTTTGCCATGAGCGCCACCAGGAATATCTAGGAATATCCAGGAAGCGGGCTGAGAGGAATTTGCTGCATCTATTCCGCCTGTGTTATAGCAATAAGCTTCCGGGAGACACTACATCTGTCAATATCGTGAAGAAATGTTGGAATGGCAGTATTGGTGTCAAATATTTCAAAAGTTTCTCGACTTTGAAACTGAAAAAAACAAGCTTTGGTCAGATACTTGACACTTTAATACACTTTTGTGGGAATTACTGGGTCACTAAATAAGAAATAACTAACATAACCCAAATATACTAGTACTTACAAGCATTGCTGTGAGGAATGGGAGCCAAAATCGTTAATTTTCTGATGTTCTTAGGTCGATTTCTTCACATAGAGCCTTGAGAATTGCAGTGCATTACCAGTATTGGCTAATTTACCCATAATTTCTTCGTTCAATTTGCCTTAATATGGGTTTCTCGTTGTTTTATCAAATCATGTTGCCAATAGTATTGAGGCAGAATAAACTGCAAATGTCTGTCAGGCACTTATTTACTTAACCGATCATTGCAACCTTTTTGTCAGGATTACAAACTAGCTTCTCACAAAACCCATGTTGACCCATGAGATGGTGTTTACAGTTCAACGACGACTCCCACTGACGGATTTGAGAAACGTTTCATGGCAATTTTTTAATTACTCGCAGAATTTTTGCAAAAAAACTGCTGAGGGGAAGTCGCCGTGAGATATATATTTTCATATTTCGATTTGTTCGACATAGCTGAGTTGGGCATTGAACTTGGGCTCTCGTTGAATAGGTAAACACACTATCTACCACACTACGATGACTGTGGGGCACCTTCTGATAAAGAAGCCTCGTTTTTACGCGATTGTGTTCAAACTTACTAGCCTTCACTTTCATACAAAGGAGTAGACTCCGTCCCATGTTTTAAATATTCTGAGCTTTATACGTCCGCATATTTCAGGACTTCTCCATACTGCAATAATTTTTTTCCAAATAAATATTTGATTTAACTGCTGTAGCTGACCATGAATTAATGGGATTGCCATCTTTCGTTTCCTTAACAATGTGTCTTTGAGATAAAGTTGCCAGAAACTTTGCCAATTGCGTTCGGCAGCCTGACCTTTGTTGTGATGATCGTGCTTGATGTTATATTCTCTGTGGAGTCAGTCGGGCATTGGGAGAGGATTATATCCTTTCATTTTTGAAATATGAAAACTATGATCAGACTTTAAACTGTAAGTCCTGCCACTGATGGATAAAAGTAACATAAACAACATGAGTAATGTGAGTATGTGTGTATGTCTGTATGTTTGATCTGATTACGCTTCGTATTCTCTTAGCTTCAAGCATTGAAATACAGAATATTGAAGTCAAGAAGCTGCAGATCAGTTAGATGTCCTTTAGACAGTGCTTTTTAAAATTATTTGCAATTTATCGTATGTCTAGATAAAGCAATTACTAATAGTAACGTTGCTTATGATTGACAATCATTCAATCATGCAGTGCGGTTGCATTTTAAGATTGACCAACTGAGTGTCTATTTTGCAGAAATTTCAATTCGACATTCGAAGAGAAAAAATTTTCAATACTGCTTAAGATTTTTGCACTCCCTCTTTACCCCTTCCGAAGAGTGTGACTGCATCTGCTGTTGCAGTCAAGCAACGCTTGATACGTAAGTATTAGCGCATGCTTATTGCACCGCTCGTAGCTGCCAAATACTGAATATTTGGTCAACAAAAAAAATTTTATTTAAGCACGAGGTTGTAAATTGCTTTTGAGGCAAGAATATCAGCTTATCAGCGTATGTTGATCTCTACTTGCCACACAATATAAACAAAAAAAAAGCAAAACAAAAAAATCTTACGAAACTAGGCAGACAATTTTAATGCAAGTGCCTCACTTTTATGCGATTCAGGCAAAAACCAATATTATGGGTTGCCTACCAACAAAAAATATTAAAAAAAATTGGGAAAAAGCCATGATAATGATTATTTCATTTTATTAAGCACTTTACAAAATGAAACAGTGCCTGCAACTACTACTCATTGCACTGCTCCCTCAACAAAGCTTAAAGCTGCTGTTCTATAAAGTATGCAGCATAGCATAGGCTGCTGTACGCCTGTGTGGGAGTCTTGCGAATATTTTTTTGTTTTACAGAAGTTCATAAACTTTTTATAAATTGTCTGTTAATATCTGAACGTCTTAACGTTAGTCTATAACTACTAAAGGGAGGGGGAGAATGAAAAGATTAAACTGATATTGCCATGAATTTGGCTTAAAGCGATTTAACAATTTTCTTCTATTTTTTTTTCTGCTTGTAAGCCAAGTGATCGATATTGTTGTTGGCAGTGCAAAGAAAAACATGCGTGTTTTTACCATCATTTTATATCGTTTTTCTATTTTTTTTTGTTTCTTTTCTTGTGTTATTTTTTGTTGTTGTTGTAAGAAAAATTCAACTTAATTGCTTAAAAAATTTAATTTTTTTATATGCGATATCTGTTAGGGTAGCAGAAGGAATCTGAAAGAATTTTCATTGCGTACCATTCGATTATTAAATTTAAATTATTGGAAACCATAAATAAAGAAAATTAGGCTGATAAAATTAAAGTTTTTATTCGGATGTTAGGTCCTTAACACATTTTATTACACAAAACTTGCTTTATTGCAATACTTATCTGGCCTAACTCGGATAGGACACATTGGAATATCACCGTCACCGTGTTTATTCTCACAATAATTGGTAAACATGAGGAGAGGCTTCACTGCTTATACTCTTGCCCACTTCATTTGCCACGCCCTGTATTGATGCTCTAACTGGGCTATCATCAGCTATTTAATGCAGGCTTTCAAGGCTAGTGTATTAGCTTATCAGACATGAGGCTTGAACCACGGCCTCATGTCCCCAACCTCAGATATCTCGAGCAAAAGAAAATACGAAATATTGTTTTCGGCTCCTATTAGTTTTCTGTTAAAAACTCTGAGAGTAAAATAAAATTCCCCTGAAAAGTTTCTCAAAAAATCTGATTACCTAGCATGCAGTGGCATCCTTTTCTAATATCTCACATGCTATGTAGTAGTCCACTTCTTTCTCAAATGTTTTTAAAGTGAAAAACGTAAAACTAATTACTCACGGCATATGTAGTCGTAGTCTACTAGGTAGTGTATTGGGTTATTGGACGTGATGCCCAGATTCAAACCGGAGGGCAGACATCTCAAACAAAAGGAACAATCAAGAATATTTCTTCGGCAACTTTCTCCCCTATAGGTTCCGCCTCTCACATATAAAATTAATACACACAACATAGGTGGCGTGAGATGTTAGGTCGTAATTCTGAGAACATAGATGGTATGATAAGGTAGCTCGTAATTCTGAGTACACGATTATAGTGGGCAATTAAAAAAGTCTAATGCTGATTGTAAAGACCTATTTACCATTGTCGGCTAGCTCTGGATATCGCTTTATGTGGCATCACAACGATTTTAACATCCTATCTTACTTTCTAAGTAGCACAGCTTATTAGCAATTGTCGCCATTAAATAAACATCTTGGCCAACCTGTAGAGTCGACATAAGCTGATGTTGTTTTCAGTAACAATATTCCCATTGATGAAGCTCGCTTCGAAATTTTGCGCATGTCGGCAACTTTTAACTACTTAGGGAACTCAAGAAATTTTTTGTATTACATTTCGAAATGAGGAAGACGATATTGACCGTATTAGACCGTAATCTTGTTGTTAGGCTGCATTGCCAGCTCTCCCACTGATTTCTTAACAAATTTATTAATTCTGTTTGATGGCGTCCTCCTTGCTGAGGGTAATTTTCATTTCACACAAAGCAATAATTTTAATAAAAAAAAAAAATATTTGGCATTGGCACATGTCACGAATCCCTTTTTATACTCAAAAAATTTACCCTGAAAACCCAAATAGTAAGTAACACTCACGTAACTTTTATTAATACTTCGATTTTTACCGGGAATCATTATAGATTTTGGCCAAGATCGTTGCTAAATACAGTTTTGAGAACTGAAAATCAAAAATTCTGTGTATTTTCAGCCAGGAAAGTTTTGTTATATGAATACATACATGCATACAGAATTGGTCATTACAGAGCTTCAGTAAGTATTACAACCTAGCTTCTGTGTTAATTGAGTGAATGGCGGTATAGTTGACTCTGAACGACAGATTTTTGAGAAACTTTATCACGGCAAAGTGGTGAGAGGTAGTCGTCAGAGAAATAAATTTTTCGTATTTCGCCTACTAGACTAAAAAGACTTCAAGGTCTTTGAAATTCTTGTATAAAATAACTGTTAATCTGATTGCCGAGTTGGGGGTAAGCTAGCCGTATGCAAAGATAAAGCGACATCGTCGAGTTTTAATCGTGAGTGGATCGTTGCAAATTCTGAACACAATTGTTCTCACTTTTTTTTTACTTGTTTACTGCACACTCTCTTTTACTCTCCTTTAAACCGTTGCCTCACGTCAAATAAATGAACACACTACCTATCAGACTACGGCGACTACAGCGTTTACTTTGCAGACCGATTATGGCGATTACAGAGCATTGTCTTACTCCGCCTTGGACCTCAAATCGATTTGGCGTTATTCTTCCAAGGTTAATTGCTGCAGTTAGATTTCTGTACAGATTGTAGAGTGGTTTCTTATAGGAAAGATGGGTAGGAAAATTAAAACCCCTAACATTCGACTGTTGGATGAAAGAGACTCCCATAACCAAAGAAAAATTACAAACTGTCAACTGTTAATCAAATTCCTTATGTTTTCATGTCAATCACCACAAAAATCTTTATAATTCGGCATAAGAGTCCTTTCACTTACAGAAATTTTCCATAAGATTCCATGATCTTGACATGATCTCTTTTATACACACACACACACACACACTCACACAGTGAGAGATCCATGTGACACTTATACAGTGTTGCATTTAAATATTTTTTTCTTCTATTTTTGTAAAGATATAGAGAAGTTGTTGTTGTTGTAGTTGTTCTTGTTTATGTTTTTATGTTTTTTGCAATTATTTGTTGCACTATGGCGATGGCAGTTTTTCAATGTTACCCATAAAGGCGAGTTGTCACTTCCATAACGATAAAATGTTGGTCAATGTTGCAGCATCATTGCAACAAAAAAAAATAAAAAAAATACACAAAAAATATGTAATAAATACAACAATAACAATAATGGCAATAAGAAAAACTTGTATTTCATTTAAGTTGTAGTTGTTGTTATGATTTTTTTTTTTTTTACTTCAATGGCTAGCAATTGAAGCCTCAATGGAATACCAGACGTATTAAAATAGAATAACGAGGCGAAACAATTCTTTAATGTCCATGTTTAAGTTAAAATACAAACAACAACAACAACAAGAATAAGAATTCTTTAAATAAACAGTTAAATTAAATAGTTTACTTAGTGTCTGGTTAACTAAATGTCTGTCAGCAAATCTGCACTGTAGAAAGCGTGAGAAGAGTTTTTGGTTTTGAAAGGCTGGTTCTTAGTACCATATTTTCAAGGGATAACATTACAGAAAGCAAACGGATTTTTTTTTGAATAAAATCTTGCTTAAGCGTTCTAACTATACTGGCATGATAACCAAAGTATCCCTAATTCTAAAATTTTTTTTTGCTTCCTTCCTCTAAAGGCTTTAAGTTTAACCCCAATTTCCTGTTGAATCTCCTTAACATACCATCACTCTCTTAAATCCAAGAAATTTTTAAGAAAAAATTTCCTGTGATTTAAGCCATGAAAAAATTGAAGAAGAAGAAAAAAAATCGGGGGGGAAAAAAGTACGTTAAAGGCCGTTAACACGAACAGAAACTGTAATTTCGCTAAAATAGTTCAATGCCACCGACAACATTCACTGAAAAACATTAACAGCAGCAGTACTGGCACGAGCAGCAGCAGTAGCAGCAGCATTACTTAAGCATCACCAGCAACAGTCGCTCCATTTTCTTTTTTCTTTTTTTTTTGGTAGCTCCTTGATGTTATTTTTGGATCCGCTTTTTTCCTTACGTTTCTTCCGTTTTTTTTTCTTCCACAGTCGTACTCGTATTTCTTTGAGAGAAATGTGTCTCATTGCAGACAACATGTCGTCATGTATTCGTGTAAAAACAAAAACAACACCAACATCCAACAAAATAAATGGAAAATGACCGACAGACACATGGACCACACACATACACATGCATACTTACACATGTTAAAGAATTCTTGAAAATATAGTCCCGGTATACGTATATGGATTGTTTGTTTCTTATTCCCTTTTCCTTTTTAATTTACCGTTGCACAACTTCTGTATAGATATACTATATTTGTAGCAATATACGAGGCTGTATCCATAAGTAGTTATAAATTTGAAAAGAGCAACATATAGGAAAAATTAGGGAAACTGGATCAAAGATAGTGGCAAAACTTAGGCAATTCATGTATCACATGCGGAAAAGAGCAACAAATGGTGATACATGGTGTTCGAATTAATCGCGGAACTAACATGTACAACGAATACCACATAAAAGAGTTGGCGTTACTCTTGAGGAGAAATTAGGACTCAATCTGCAAAAGTCCTCAATGCCATAATAAGAATAATAAGCATGCACAGAAAGCCTTGCTTCTAGACAAAGCAGATGACAAACCTGCTTTCCCAGGACCTACTAGTTAGTTAGCTGATCAATCGCCCTCTTCGCTAGAAGAATTTAAGCCAAGGAGCTGAAACAATGGAAAATATATGACGAAGGAGATACTGGCTGACAACCTTACGTGTCACCAAAGAAAAAAAAAACCGTCTGAGTTGAATGAATGTTTTGTTTCGATATCAGGTAGAATATCCCTCAAGGTTATAAAGCTCGCATGGAGACTAACCACGAGAAAAGTTAATTCCGTAGGAGACTATGACTTTAGGATGTACTTCCCAACGAGACTTGGTAACAAAAAAAAATTCGGAAGATGTATAATCCCCTAAAAGAGGGTCAATTTTGCGGCATTTGTGGATCAGGACGTATATTGGCACGAGTTTTTGACCTCAGAATGAAATATTCCAAAAACATTAGCAAGTTCGCGAGTGGAAAGACTGAATTGAACTTGAAAAGGCAGTACAAAAGGCAGAATATAACATACGAACTGACAGTCAGGCAATTCAAGCAATTCTTATTCTTCCCTAGTCAGTTTAAAATTCTTAGCAATGAGAAAGAAGATGAGCTTGCGAAAACATGAGCCTTCACCCGGTTGATGAGTTTAAAACTCTTATGTGAAAGAGGGGTGGTTGCTTAGAACGTTGTTTAGAATGTTGTTTAGAAGGTTGTTAGAAGGAATGTTCAAGACTCGTCTCAAACCAAATGGTTTTGAGGCAATCAAAACTTTTGTTGTGATATTACAATAAGAGGAGCTCCGAGTCATGTGGGAGACTATCAAGTAATAATCTGAGGTTAAAGACTAGTCTTGGACAAGACAATGGAAACTCAGGACAGGTCAAAGGTAACATATAGATTCGGGGACAATGAGAATGAATTATCGGTGCATATTCTTGGAACTAAAAAGCTCTGCGGCGAGCCGAAAAAGGACTCTGTTTCTTCCTACTCCTTCTACAACCACTGAAAAAGCTCCTTGGATGTAAGAGAGTTCTTCATCATTCTATATACTCTGATACCCGATTCATACCAATAGCCATTAATTTTATAGCCATTGTTTTCGACATAATTGTGCAAGGGCTTCAGTTAATTTGAATAGATTTCATATACGACTTTGTTGCATTATCTAAATCTGTCTGGGAATATTTTGGATGTCATTCTCCAGGAGGTGTATGAAGTATAAGCATCCGGTTATCGTTGTTATAAAACTAGGATCTAGGAAAAGTTGGCTTATATATCTTGCAGACAGGATAGAGATATTGAAGTCATTAAAGTATGTCGGTGTTGGCGTTGGCTGCATTCTAAATTATTAGTTCTCAACTTGCAGTGCTTAATATCTTTTACTAGTTCATTCTATGCTTTAATAATTAATTTTAATTGTTTTAATTAATTTCAATTAATGTTTGATAATAATAAACAAATTATGAAAGATTTATTATGTCAAGAACGATGTTGGTTGCATTTTTCGAATTATTAGCCCACAGCCAACAACGCATAATATTGTTTATTGGAAATATTATTTTTCCTTTTAATAATTCTGATCTTTTCTCAATTTTCTCTTTCCAGGTATGTGTTTTTAATCTACTTCCCTCCCATATTAACATCATTTAATGCGTATACATTTTTGGGTAAGTTAAACTATGTTTTCTATACCAAAACCACTTTTACTATCAATTGGGGAATTTGGCTTAAGACTTCATTTAATTTGTTCCTAACCAATAACGCAATGATAGATGTCCAAGTGCATTTCCTTTGAAATTTTGAGACGTATGTCTGGCAATAAATTCGAAATAACGAACAACATATCAGAGGTTGAAGTCTCCATAGTCTAGTAAGTGGTGTATTGGCTTATAAGACATGAGGCCTCAGTTCAAACCCCAGTTCAAACATCTCCAACTAAACGATTTCTTTTCCAGTAGCTTTCTGGCAAACAAATCTGAGAGTAAAATAAAATTGTCATGTAAAGTTTCTCAGAAAATCTGTCATTTGGAGCCGATTTTAAACTGTAGGTCCTGCAACTCATGTATAAAATTAACACTCACATAACATAAGTGGTGTGAGAAACTAGGTTGTAATCCTAACTAAAGGGTATGAGGTATACCCATGCAAATGCATGTGTGATTAGGTTTTCAATGGAAGTGTGGTTTCTCTTGCAAATTTATCAGCTACTCAGCTATCCCTGTAACTAGGAACTTATATTTGCACAAATTTGTCGTTGAAAGCGATTAAGGGCGCAGCAACTTATGCCATTTTAAGCCTAAAGGCTGCACCCGAAATAGTTCTGACTATCGTTTGGCTGTTAGGGAATTGCAATATTTATCGGAGGAAATCCACTAAAAGACAACTCTAGCGAACTGCATACGAACTAAATTGTCGCAAATACTAAGATGGAGGGATAATATTAAGAAGATCAAAAGAGCCGCTACTTAAGCGTGTTTATACCAAAATGCTATACCCGAAATAGTTCTGATTACCGCCTAGCTATTAGGGAATTGCAATTTTTATCGGAAGCTACCCACTTATAGACAATTCCGTAAAGAATATGAAATTCGATAACTATCGATTACACTGGGAGGGCTAATATTAAAGAGAGAAAACGCTGATGCTTTTAAACACATGAGGTAACTTGTTCACTTAACAATTGAACCACGCTGTTAGCAAAAAAATATTGCTACTGCTGCTGCTGGTGGTGGTCAAATTAAAGCTTAAAGTTGCTTTAAGGAAACAGCAAAAACTACAACACAAAAAAAAAAAAGAAAAGAAGAAAACTTTATTAAGAAGAAACACAACAAAACAGAATCGAAATAAAACGGAACAAGTGAAATTCCTGCTGCTCTTACTTTTGCAACAAAACTAAAGAATAAGAAAATTGTAATCGAATTGAGAAAATACAAACAAAACTTTAATAAGTAAAGAAAATAGTAAGAGAAAGAAAGAGAAAGAAAGAGGAAGAGAGTGAGGGAGAAAGAGAGCAAGAAAAAAAGTAAAAAGAAACAATAACAGTAAAATTATAGAAGAACTAAGGAAATAAAAACTAATCGACAACTGTCTGAACTAATGAAAGTCGCATAAGTATAACAAAAATACAATTATGTACGTATGTAAGTATGTGTGTATGTGTGTATGTGTGTATAAAAATAGCTATGAAAGAGAAGGTATAAAATAGAGAAAGAGACAGGCAGAGAGAATATAAATAAACAGAAACGGATGCTGAGGCAAAAACAAAAAGTAAATATTGGGAGGTGAGTGTAAAGAAAAAAAAATTTCTGCATTGCAATTGCTCTTCATATTGTTGTTGTTGTTGTTGTTGTTGTTGTTATTTTCAACAACAATAATCCTCGTATACAACATATAAATTCCATACAGTCTCTAGTGTATTTTTCTTAAGTCTACGTTTGTATGTTTCAGTGTCTATGTACGTTGCAAGGGTATTTATAAAACGAAAAGGGTCAGTCAGTCAGTCTATTTTATACGATAGTACTCCCGCACCACTAATTGAGTATATAAATTGGCACACATGTGCACATACATATGTAAATGTGTTAGTGTGCTGGTCCAAGAAAAACTTAAGATTCTCCTTTTAAATGCCTAAGTATGAGTGAGAATTTATTTCTCTCAAGTGTTTATATTTCATTGTTGTTGTTGTTGTCGTCTGCATTGTATTGAAAATTATTTACTTTTCACGTGTGTGTATTTATGGTACTTGAAAAANNNNAGAGAGATAGAGAGAGAGAGAGAGAGAGAGAGAGTGCGGTCCAGTTAAAAGGTTAATGAACTCTTCTTTAAGTTGAATTCAGTTTTGTAAAGCCACAAGCGATGTTACATAAAAACTGTATCACAGTTCTTTCTTTTTTTTTTATTTTCATTTCATTTCTTATCTTCGACATCCTCAAGGTAAACGAGTTGTCAAAAAAAAAGCAGCAAATCGTTCAAGAATGGGTTATTAACCCAAATAGGTGTGTCAAAATCATGAAATCGATACATTTTTGATTGTAGCACAGACATGACTTTTTCAGTCGCAAACACAATCAGGGTAGTCGTTCAATATACATGTGCATAATATTTTACACGAGCATCTGGCGATAGGTTATATAAGGCATGAGCTTAACCTCTTGATGGAGTTTGGCTTGATTTCCATAGATCATAACGTCTTAAACGAAGACATAAAATCTTAGTAAGATTTCCGATCTATTAGGTTCGGTAAGACGGCAAACCTCCCTGAAAAGCAGAGGTCCTACTTAGCTTCGCATTTATTTCGCTTGAGAAACCACAATCAATTCTACCAGGGAACCAAACACTTCCAAAATAAAAACTGGAATCTAAAATAAATCTTGCTATCGCACCAATCTTTATATCAGAAAGCTGATAGCTGCAAGAGCACGGCACTGACACTTGAAAGTCTCTTACTCAACATGCCTACCAAAAAAGCAAAGGCCCGTAAGTCGACAGCAATGAAGGGCCATGAGATTTAAGGTTAGAAGTGAGTCGGTCTTCTTACTGTCCGCACGTTTCCAGCAGAGTCTAGCAATATGCACTGAGTCCCCTCGTAAAGCGAGTGATAAATATCCAAATAAAGTAAGGCAATGTGAATACTTATGCCCTATAACACGTCGGAGTTTGCGAGATTCGTACCGGCCCTGGCCTGTTCGTCAGCAATGCAATTTTCGCTATGTCCCCGAGCCCGTATAAGAGTTACCATTGAACGACTCGAAATTTTTCAGAGAAATTATCGGCATTCAACATTCTACCTTCAACGCTGTATACATGATTCAGTGAAGTTTTTATGTTTTACAATGGCTTTGCTAGCATAGTTTTATTAGCATACTTTTTGCAGTATAATCCACCTCAAAAAGTTCTTTGGTCAACTACGACTTCTTAGGTCTACCCCAGGGATCAGTCTTGTGAACATGTTGTCACAGAATATGTGAGATTCTTTACCTATAGTTTTTGTATGATTGTGTACACCACTACTACTGCTACTTCTTCAGCCATTAAACAAAGAATACTTTACACCTTATGTCACTGTTGCTTTGGGAAGTCTGCTGGATTTGTCCGTTATTGTGCAGTATTTCAATTTCCCTATACCAATTAGGTAGCAGAACCACATTGTTGCTGTGTTACTTACTTACTTAATTGGCCATAACAACCCGATTAACGGATTTCGGCCTGCCGCAACACATTCTTCCAGGCGCCTCTGCTTCTTGCGCGCCTACGCCAATTGGTCCCATCAATCTCTGACAGAGCCTCCACGATTTGGTCCTTCCAACAAATACAAGGTCGCAGATCTCCGCAACAAATACTCGGCTCGCCGTAGCATTCTTCTCCATTCAAAAGACAAGGCCGAGCCAACACAGCCGCTGGATATTAATACGCTTCACAAAGTCTATGTCGTTGAGAAGCTCTTACAGCTCACTGTTGTATCGGATGCGGAAATCTTCGCCAACTCGAACTAGACCGAAGAACTTACGTAGGACTTTTCTCTCAAATACTCTCAAGGCTGCTGTGCATCAGTGCTTAATAAGGTCATAAGAAGCGCGGGTAGCATGAGCATTTTGTAGAGTATTATTTTCGTTGCACGATAGAGGTCTCTACTACTCAATTCCCTATTGAGGCCATAGTCCCAATTGGCAAGAGTGATCCTGCTGCGCTTGATCTCCAGACTGACGTCATTTATGGTGGTAACGGCGGAGCCAAGATAGATAAATTCCTTGACTACATCAAAAGTCTAGTTATCGGGCCGTAATCTGAAAATCAGCACTGCGCACTTCTTTACTTGTCACTGTGTTAAATTTTTTTTTATTCTCATGGCTACGGTTTTCTTGATGCTTGTCTTGAGTCCAACACTAAGAGCTGCTTCTGAAATCTTCTGGTTTTGCTAACTTATAAGAGATCTTGTGCAACACGAGACGAATGTTATTCTAAAAATCCACGTAATTCTCTTCATTTTTCAGCTCGACGATGAAATGTAGAAATGATAAACCGAATCCTGGTTTTACTACAAAATTGGTAGGGAATTATTGGAGTTGGTAAGGATTGCATGGTTCTGACGATTAGAATTATTTTTTTGTGCGCCTCTCTGTCCTAATGTTTTCCATAACACAGTCCATTGAGAGGAGGACTAAGGTCCCCTCGTTTCCTACCAGAACTTGAACTCTTTGCGTTTGTTGTTACTTTAACCATATTATATAGCCATCATTCAAACCTCTCTTAAGCATGTAAAGCAAGACACCGTTCGGCTTTGAAAAGCCTATGATTTTCTGAAGCTAGGAATAATTCTTATCCTTTTTTTTTGGAATGATTAAAGATATGTAAATATAAGGATATTCAATGTAAGAATAAACTTACAATTGTAATAAGCAATCAACACTCCAGATTTTTTCCCCTCTAGGCTTCAAAGTTCATTCGCACAGTTGCTCTAATCACACAACAGACACGGTAAATTATTAATTATTGTGTGACCTCTTGAGAGTAAATGACCTATCAATTGGCGTAGATTAAATGGCACGTTTACGTATAAAAATAATAAAGAAAATTAGAAGGATTTTGTGTAATCATTCTAGGGATTTTGATTGGAGATCATTATAACTGTTTAGTCAGGATTACGACCTAGGTTCTTACAACGCTTATGTTGTGTGTGTTAATTTTATACATGCGAGACAGGGGACCTATTGTTTAAAGTTGACTCTGAACGACATCGGTTTTGAGAAACTTTTCATGGCAATTTTATTTATTCTCAGAGTTTTTTTTGCCAGAAATCTGAAGATCTCTGATCTGGGCTTTGAACCGTGGCCTCACGTCTAATAAGCCAACACACTATTTACTAGACTATGGCTGAATATGCTCTATACCAACAGGATTTGCTGAAAGTACAATAAACCATCAAGAAATAAAAAACTGTACAGCATTAAGGCTAGGAGCCATCCCCTGAGTATTGAATGCATGATAAAAAATTGTAGCCAATTCTACTAAAGTCTTGTTTAATCATATGGAATATTTCTGTAAGAAGGTATTTAAGGAAAAACAAAACAAAAACAAAAACAAAAAACCTTCATTTTCATTTTTAATTAATTATTGTTCCGCGAGTATTAAGAAATTGTCTTTTTGCTTTTTTTTCCTGCATGGTTTTGATGAATTTCTGAAATACTTGTGGCTCTTCTTTCATTCTATTTAAAAGGCTTTACGATTATAATTTTTCTTTTTGTTGTTGTTGTTTATAAATTTTTTTTTTTATTGTCCAACAATTTTGAAGGCAATTTTATGCCATTTTTATTTTTAGTTTTGATTTCTTTCTGTCTTTTTCTGCAAGATTTTCATGTTGAAATTATTCAAGTTCTGAAATCTTTTGAATTCCGATTGGCGACAAAAACCTAATCATTGATGCCATAAACAACAGAAATCCAACAAAAACAAAACCGAATCAGATATACGGCAACAAAGGAACAAAAAACTAAACAAAGTCAAGCAACAAATAGAAGGGGAACAACAACAAAAAAAAGGAATTGTGCATACAAAAGAAAAGGCGGCTCCAAAACATCATCTTGGGCAATATAATTCCTCTTAAGAGGAATGAAAAGCAAATGCAAAGGAAAAAAAAAAACAACAGAAAAACAAAGAAATCTTAAAATAGTTGGAGAAAAAAGAAGAAAAAAATCGAAATAAAATCAGCTATTCATGCTTTAAACAAAACCACGTAAAAGAAAAAGACAAAAAAAATCCACCACAGGCAAAAAGAAAAAAACGCTTTTTTTTTTTTTTTTTTTTTTTTTTTTTTTTTTATGAAAAAAAGTTCGTTAAAGTTGTCAACAGGGAAGAAAATAAAAGAGAGAAAAAAAAGAATGAAAACAACTGAAGCCACTTTAAATTTAAGATTTGTGGGCAGCTCACAAATATTCAATCGCATTGACTCTTAAGCCTCTATGCACACAATTGCAAAGGTTGCCATGAAATCCGCCAATAAAAAAACGCGTTGAGTTTTTTATTTTTCTACTCTACTTTAAATAACTTAGGCCTGGGTAAACGTTAACTTAACAGGTTTATATGCAAATTTATTTTTTTTTTTTTATATTTCAAGGGTTCGCCCTTATGCGTTTAACTACGCGAAAGCTTTTTGCTCACAGTGTCAGTCCAAAACATAGCTGATTCTGAGCAGCCTCTCCTTCTAATATTTTAATCGAGTAAATCATTCTAGAGTCACAGGTTTAATGTGATTGAGATCACGATAAAGATGCTGTTTCAATAATGTTTACCCATGCGATTTTTATATCGTGTACTTAAAGGCTGCTCTTCTTTCAAATCGAGGAGACTCCTGCAAATTTTGTTACAAAAAAATTTGGCATTTTGGGACATAAAAATGTCACAGTGATCTTTCATTTCCATACTGAATGAATGCAATACTACCACATGGCGAGGGTCAATCACAACTAATGTGTAGCTTGTTTATAAGCGAACTGTGGATAAAATCATTTGAGATAGGCATTGACTGTCAAGGGTAATCGGATGATATAGTTTTGGGCAAGGAAAGATAAAAAAAAAATGGAAGAGACTCTTTGCGGCACCCTTCAAATAGGTTTTCAGATTGTTAGGAGCATGTTAGTGGGTACCATTTCTGAAAAGAAAGATACTTTAATGGAAAAAAAAGGTTTCACTCTCGAAGTGAGGTAATATCTAGAAAACTGGATGTAAAATATTTGAAATCCTATCGTAATTGCCAGATATGGCGTAATGGTGTAAAGAAGGCTTGCAGGGCAGTCGTCTGGATGTACAACCTAAGCATTATATGGATGCAGAATGGTCAAGTTAATACTTCCATGATAGTCATATCATAATAGAGATCTATGTATGTATGTCACCATTGACTGCATAGCCAAAACAGATCTATAACTTACTCAAATCTAGTTGGATAAGACGCAGAGACTAACGCATGTCGTTATGACATGAATAACGAAGACTTGCCCTACAGCAATGTCAGAAGCTGAGCGGGATTAAAGTCCTTTGAATTTGGTAATGAATGCAAATAGCCTTCAGGTAATCTAAAGGTTTGTTACAAGCATGAGAGAACACTACTAATGGGGAGCTGTGGTTAGCAATGCATTTGTAAGGCGTGTGGGGTAGTTGCTGTGATTTAGTAGCAAGTTTGTTGGCTTATTAGACGCAAGGCTTTGGGTTAAAATCCAGGACATACATCTTCAACTAAAGTTAGTATGAAAACATATTTAATCGGCGACTTCCTCTTCACAGATTTGTGGCAAAAACTCTGAGAGAAAATAAAAAATTGCCACGAAATATTTTTCTCAAAAAAATCTGTCGTTCGGATTCGATTTTAAACCATAGGTCTCACCATTCATGTGTTAACCTTACACCACAACATAATTGGTGCGAGTAGCTAGCTCGTAATCCTGTCTGAAAGGTTGTAATGACCAATTAGTATGTACATATGCATGAGAGGAAAACTGGAACGGTTTTATTCCTAAATCTCTAGGAGGCTCTGACCTACTGTGATTAGAGAAGCAGGAACAAATTCGGGCTCTTTATGGATACAATTAATGGATCTTATATGATTGGAAGTATGTCTGGGCGTGTAAATAAAATCGTGTTAAAACTTGTTTTTCGGAGCCGACTTTAGATTGTAGATACCGCCACTCATGCATCAAATGAACACACACAAGATAAGTGGTTTGATAAGTTAGGTCATAATCATAATTAAAGGGTTGTAATGACCAATTATGTATGTTGTGGTGTTAGAAATGAAGGTGGTTTTTGTAGGTCAGAAACCGATAAAATCATTGGGCATTGGTATTGAAGGTTTATAACTTCACTCTAACAAGAAAAAGTTCTGTAAAGGCACTTGAGAAAAATATCCAACTGCTTAGCAGAAAGCTTAATATTGTCTTGGTAATTGTCTGCGTACACATCGGAATTGTCTTCCTCAATTTGACCGCGAAGTTGTGATAGTTCACTGTTTAAAAATCAAACGTTAAACTATCTTCCATAGGGAACGTCTACGATACGTCCTATAGGGCTGAGTACAGTGTCGCATATAAATTATGGGGTTTTGATCAAAATTTTTGAAAATGTTAACTCTGTTTAGAGCTACTTAGTTTATTGCAAAAAAAAAACTTATTTTACCTTCGATCATCTGTTTATCTCGTCTCTTAGTGTACTTTGCCTACGTCTAACTGACAATGATTTTCTTTAAAATTTGTTTTTTTATTCTACTTGCTTTATTTTAAATACAAACAAATGCCAGCATAAAAAACAAAAAACAAAAAAAAAAAAAAAGAAAACCGCAGAATGAAGTAATAGTTGGTGTTCCATGGACTTATTGGATGATTGTCTTCGGCATGCAATTCAAAACCAAGACAGCAGATAAAGAAGATGAAAAAACAAACAGCAACAAACAGATTGACTCTTGGCGGCCTTTTTTCTTATTTATATATTGCCCCAACCTTTGATTTGTTTGTGGCTGATGGTAAAAAGGCTGGTATGTTGCCACAACTCCAATTGCTGCCACTACTTTGCTGTCTACTTTGATATGCATCCAATCATGTGAGGCTGTTTGGTTTGAATTTTTTTTCTTTTTTTTTTTCATATTTTTTCTTCACTTTTTCCTAAAGGTTTAGATCAGCAAATATTGTCGTTGTTGTTGGCCAATTCTACATATAACTCGTCGTCTTCTCTTCTTGTTTTGAGGATAATGATGATGATGATGATGATAATGATGACTATGAGGCGGTTGCAATTGTTTGTTGATCGTGATGACAAAAGTTTTGCCTAAAACCTCAAGTCAAAATTGAGTTTTTTTTTTCTGTATGCTCTCAGTACCAAATAAAGTGTCGGCTTTAAATTTTATTTGTGGAGAGTTTTTTTTGTTTTCTTTTGTTTTTTGTTTTTATAGGAAAGAGACACCATTTTTTATTTTTGTGGTTAACAAAAGATTTAAATCTTTCGATTTCAACATGGTTGGCTTAAAAAGGCGGATTGCTGCTGCATAGTACTAATGGATACCTTCTTAGAGAGTAAGAGCTATGAAGGAGTAATAGAATGTAAAGCAGGTTCAATAGAATGTAACTCCGGTTGGCCTGCAAAACGAAAAGAACTCTTGTTTAATGTACAATGATCTTGCCTTGTCAATTGCAAGCTTTTAGTTTCTCAAAGGGTTTCCAAATATGCACGCACTGACACCAGAGTTCGATGGTTAAGCTATTTCTTGTATTTCTGGTAGGATGGTTTTAATGTACCGCCATCGCAATGAGAGACTTGCGACAGCTATAAACAGTCTGGAAGTTTGTTATGTTAGAGCCAAGTAGTTTAGCAGCCATCTTTCAATGAAAAAGTATGCTAACATCCGCTCCAGAAATATTTACATTCTTAGGAAAGTTTGCTTCAGCAAGAGCGGATGTGCAACATTGCTAGACTCTACTGGACGCTTACGGTTAACAAGAGCATCGAATCACTTTCATCCTTAAATCACATTGCCATCCATCGCACAATATCGATTCTCCTCTTTTGTTGTTGATGTTGAAATACTCGTCATTTCGGCAAATAACATTTGCTGGAGCTTTGAATCTGAGGAAGAAGACGAAACTGTCTTTCAACTCATGTGCCAGTGCCCCACCTTTGACATCAAAATAAGATTTCTGAGCTCTCACTTTCTGACAACCTCGACTAAGCTCTCTAATAAAAAGATTCTAGCAAGATTTATTGTAAATTCGTTTTGATTTCCCCAGAAACGGAATGTTAAATCCACGCAAAGAATATTGATTGTGGTATCACAATAAGCCTAAATGGAACCTCTTCCTTTGAGGATGATATGTCATCTTACCTAAACTAATCCTTGACGCAGCCTATATTTTCGACATTTTCGACTGGAAGACACTGCAGTGCTCCAGTGAACTATTTAACATCCTTAGTAGTCTAGTAGGTGATGTGTAGGCTGATTAGGCGTAAAGCCACAGTTCAAAACCCAGAACAGGCATCTCCAGCAAAACGAAATTTAAAAACGATTTCTTTGACGACTGCCTCTAAGCAGATTTCCAGCAAAAACTGTGAGAGTAAATACAATTGATATGAAAAGTTTCTCTAAAATCTGACTTTCAAAGTCAACTTTAAACTGTAGGTTCTACGTCACTCATGTGTACAATTAATACTCACAACATAAGTGGTGTAAGAAGCTAGGTCGTAATCCTGACTGAAGAATTGTAATGTCGAATTATGTGTGTATAGACTTAAGCAGCTTATTCTGAATCTTGATTTAAGGTATTCAACCCATGATTACATTAAATCATGCTCCGATCTATTACATGCAGTGCTACAAAACGCTCTTAAGATATTAAAATTCAATTGAGAATCTTTTTGGTAGAACATTTTAACATTACTTCAGTCAAAACTTATTAGTTCCAGGATGTAAAAAATTTCTAATTTGTAGTTTATTGTATGGTCATGATCCCATTCCTTTCAATATCTGCTTTTGGCCATTTAATAATTTTTTTTTTGCATTGTCAGGCAACAACGTTTTTACCATCTTGTCACTGTTTTACGACAAACAATGAATTTTTCTTCTTCTTCCTATTTTTCTGTAGTTATTGCTGTTGTTGTTGCTGTAGTTATTTGCAATTTAAGTTTTTTTTAGTTTTTCCTGGCTCAAGACTTTTTCATTCACATCATCAGCATCTCATCACAACACAACACAACACAACACAACACAACGCCACACATCACATCACATCGCTCTCTTCATGATAATTGTTTGCAAAACTATCCCGTCTGAAGTTTTACTGTCTGTCCGCTGACTCCTGGCTGACAATTTCAATCATTTTACATGTCTTTTTGCATTTTGTAAGATTTTTATTTTTTGTTGTTGTTGTTTTGTTTTTGTTGCTATTTTGCTTACGTTATGTTACCAGCTCTGCAAGCGTTCATGTTCCAGCAGTTTGTTGCTTTAAATACTTGAAAAAAAAAGAAAGAGATTCCTGATATGATGTCCTATAATGGCATTTCAACTCATTTCATCATCGTCATCGGCATTGCCAACAACATCATCATCGCCATTGTCATCGTCATCTACGCATCCTCATCGCATCTTGTTGTTGTGCTTAACGTTCGTTGTAGTAGTCGCCATTGTCGTCAATAGCTTTGGGGCAATTAATGGATGAATACTTTAAGTGAGTGATGGAATGACACTTTTCTTGTGACAACAATAACGAAAATTCCTTCTTGTTCTTTTTTCTTTTTTCTTCTACTGTTGTTGTTGTTATTATTATTGTTGTTGTTGTGGCGGTTGTATTCAGTTTTTTTTGTTTGGTTTTGGCTTTGGATTTTTCAGAAGTTGTTATTATAGGCTGTTGGCTGGGCCACTCGGTGCAAAGGCACAGAAGGCTGCCTTGGCTTGCAGTTGCTGCAGTTGTTGCAGTTGCAAGATTTATCGTAGCTTATATTTAAATTGTTTTTGTGCATTTAATGAGCCATAAATTGTCATAATTGTTAAGAAAGAATTTTAAATATTGAAATGAAAAAAATATTCCCTTGCAATACACTCTCCTGTTTTATATTCTTTGTAAGCGTTTTCTTTTTTTCTTATTCTTCCTGTTTTTTTTTTACTTTTTTTTAGTCATAAAGATCATGTTTATGGCTTGAGAACTTTAAAGAGCGTATCATTTTTGTAATTGTTCTTGGTCTTATAGAGATAAAGTGGTAGATTAGCAGAACTGAAACAGAGTGCCTACAATCACTAGCTATTTGACAATATCGCCAGAAGTTTCTCAATTATAGCTGAACACTATAGATGGGTGTTTAGTAACCCCAAACTAAAACTATCAAGTTTGAGTCTGACAGTTAGAGTTCAATGAAGTCGCCGTAGTCTAATGGGTAGTGTGTTGGCTTATTAGACGAAAGGCCAGGGTTCGAATCCCCGGTCAGACATCAAAAACGAAATATGAAGAAAATATTTCTTCGGCGACTTCCTCTCAGCAGATTTCTGGCAAAAACTCTGAGAGTAAATAAAATTGCCATGAAAAGTCTCTCAAAAATCTGTCGCTCGGAGTCGACTTTAAACTGTACGTCCCGCCACTCATGTATAAAATTAACACACACAACATACGTGGTGTGAGAAGCTAGGCCGTAATCCTGACTGAAGGGTTGTACTGGTCAATTATGTTATGTTATGTTAGTTACAGTTCGATCCCAGTCTAGTTATTTGCGAGTTCTAATACAACAAGAGTTTTGACCTTTTAAACATCGTGGAACCCTAGTTCGATTACTGCCAAGTTGTGGATTTTATTCAAATCACCGTCAGCTAAAGACATTTTGTTGCCCATTCCTGTGCTCTAAAGAAATCTTTAATCTCAGATTCCCATCTGCCGGACTATGACAGAGAATATATTTACTGCTCTGATGTTGAACTTCACTTCTCTGCCGAAATCGTTTTCTGACATAACCATTGATGCACAATATAAACTCTAGGAGATCCTATATTCTGTTTCCTTTTCATATCTGTAACGCGTCTGATTTTTCGGGTTCATTTTTCTCTTTTTCCATTGCGTGTGATTGAAGCTTGAGTGTAATAATGGTTTGCCCGAATCCAGCGCATGTATATGTCAACTATCCAAAGTGTTGTGCAATCTTCTATAAACTGGGAAACAGCATCTGGAGAAACTCGTCATTTTGCGAGATTTGTAGATGTAATGCCCATAATCTCAAGGGATCTAATGCCCACTTTATTGGCATTATATTCCTATTCTGTTTGCTCTGATACTGATACTGATTCTGTTCGCCGTCTGTCTTTACAGCCATGATATCAATGGATGCAAACTAGAAAAAGAAGAAGAGACATGCCTGAGACAATCCAAGGGCCATTTACAGTTAGCAATCTGGACTTAGACAGGGCACTTTAGAGTTACAATGCATCTGTCCGCTATGGAGATTGCCTTGAACTTAGTGTGTAGATTCTGTGACGATGAGAGTGAATTATCAAAATAATTCATCTTCGATGAAAATACTTTGATAAGCATCAAATGCTTGGCAGAGTATCGTGTTTGTCAGCAACAAGAAGCATCTTGAAGTTATCAAGATAACACTTTAGATTAGAGGAGGTATTATGGAGATACACTGTAGTGACTGAAGGCATTAAGATAGTTCCTATGGTTGTAGTACTAAGGCACATTTATACAACCGTAATAATAATACTAATGAGTAATCGTTACATTCTAACAAAATCTCAAACATTCGGATCGTGCTATTTAACTCCTTTAGAAGCATAATCAAGTCCTTTCTAATGAAAGTGCGCAAGTCCTTTCTAATGAAAGCAGATACCCTTAAGCAAAGGCCACATTGAGGTCATTACACACATACACAATTGATCATTACAACCCTTCAGTCAGAGGACTACGTTGTAGTTTCTGTCTTAACATGAGTGGCGTGGGACCTACAGTTTAAAGTCGACTCCGAGCGACAGATTTTTGAGAAACATTTCACGGCAATTTTATTTATTCTTTGAGTTTTTGTTAAAAATCTGCTTAAAGGAAGTCGTTTTTTGCTTATCATTTTGTTGGAGATGTTTGAGCTGGGATTTGAACCGTGGCCTCACGTTTACTAAGCGCACACACTACCTACTAGGCGACTTAAGAAGCCTAATGAACTCTCGTCCTTACCATTAACAGAAAATGCCACACCATTCTAGAACTGCTGCAAATAGTGAGATAAAAAACTCTGAGTTCCAACGTCCTCAAGACCACAGAACCATAGAGACTAAGTCCAAGGTCTTCTTGCTTGGCTTGTAATTTATTTGTTTGAATGCTTTAATAAAAATATTTTTTAATTTTGTTGGAGATGTCTGAACCATTGCCTCACGTTTTCTAAGTCTACGCACTACCTACTACGCTACGGCGACTTAAGCAGCCTGATGAATCTCGTCCTTACCGTTAACAGAAAATACCATACTTTTCTGGAACTGCTGCAAATAGTGCGTTAAACATCTCTGAGTTCCATCGTCCTCAAGACCACAGAACCATAGAGACTAAGTCCAAGGTCTTCTTGCTTGGCTTGCAATTAATTTGTTCAAATGCTTAATTAAAAAATATTGTTTTTAGTAACAAAATTTCCAATTTAAGCTTATGGTGTATATGTCTGTCTGTCTGTCTGTCTGTCTGTCTATTAAGCTCTTTATATGTTTCATTATGTTTAATTTTCTAACGTATGTCAACATTTTTGTTTTGTTTTGTAAAATTTAATGACACAAACAAAAATAGAAAAAAACAACAACAATAAAATCCAATTGAATTGAAATTAAAATGGAAACGATTTGGAAAACATAATTTAATTATGTTTCGTTATTCGTCGTAAATTAACTTGGACTAAGTCTTGTTGTTAAATTTACGATCGTACAATATGTGTCATATTGATGTTGTAGCTAAACATGTTGTTGTTGTTGTTATATTGTTATAAAAAATCATAACAGATAAATAATATACTCACTCATACTAATATTAATAACAAGAATAACAATAACAAGAATATTGTTGTTATTATTGTGAAACAATTAAATGCATTTAACAAATTAATAACAACAATAAAAACAATATAAACGTACGTTACTCTACACTCGACTCTGCTCTACTCTACTCTGCAACAACAATATACGCGGTGTATGTATCGAAATGAATGGCAGAGTAATAAAATTTACAAATAATATGATATTAAAAACAATTAACAACTACAACAACTAAACAATAACAACAATAATAGAAAAAATAACAACAAAAAAATGTCAAAACATGACACATGTTAGTTAAACTGTAGTGCTGATATAAGAGAGAGAACCTACATACTACCACCTCAACGGGTAGTCTGATTGTCTATGAGTTAGGCACTTACTTGAACTATGCATTCAATAATTTGTTAATAAAATATTCGTTAAATAATGACACTGAAAGAAACGGTTTCAGAAAAATTTTAAAATTTAATTTATTTAAGGGTTCCAGAGTTGTAAAATCGTATTAGCTTGTCTTAATTGGTCACGATAACCCTTCATGCTTACTACCTAGCTTCTTATACCACGTTTGGTCTTCATGCTAATTTTATTCGTAAGAGATGAAAACTACATTCGAGTTCAAAACATAGATTTAAGAAAACTTTTCATTAAAATCTGCTGAGAGAAAGTGGCGGAAAGGACTATTTTTTCTTCCTTCGTTTGGTCGAGTTGCCTGAGCAGAAGTTAAATCATGTACTACCGCGTAATAATCCACTACCTGTCAGAGCTTTTGCCACAAAATTGTTTGTTTTAGATTTCATTTTTCAAGATGCCGGAGTGAATTTTAGGATTATTGAGCCTTTGCATTGCATTTGCGAGTAGACCCACTAAAAAGAAGCTTAAATAAACGGTATATTGCACTGCTGTCAGCCTATATAGAGTCTCGCTCTGTAAAGTCTTTCCCTATTCTATTCTCCCGATGAACACAATTATGCTCTTCGATGCAAGTATGAGTCAAGAGGCCGATACTATTCTCAAATCTGTTTTCTTTATAATTACCTACAAAAAGTTAAGATTTCTTTCTTTTCTTCTGACTTTCTGTTTGCCTTCGACGTTTCAAACTCATCTTTTCACGGCATTGAAACGTTCTGGCTCCGTTAGCGACGTTGAAGCTATCTTCTTGGCATTTTAATTCGGCTATTTATTGCTCTAAATTTCTAAATGGCTTTCAGGTAGGAGTGCAATGCCCTTCTGCCCTTTGTAGTTGATGTTCAAGCTCATCATTTGATGGCATAAATAAGCGCGAATGTCTCTATTGCGCCTGAGTATCTTATTCGTATAAATTCCAGGTAGTACTGCTATGCCCTTCTGCCCTCTGTAGTTGAGGTCCAAGCTTATCATTTTGTGGCATAAATTCCCTCTACAAAAATAAGAGCGAATTTCTCTATGGCGCCTAAGTATCTTATTCTTATAAATTGCTTCCTCTTTAATGGCTTTCAGGTAGTACTACTATGACCTTTTGCCCTCTGTTGTTGCGGTCCAAGCTTATCATTTGATGGCATAAATTTCCTCTACAAAAATATGCTCGAATTTCTCTATGGCGCCTGAGTATCTCGTTGTTATAAATTGTCCCCTCCTAAATTTCTTTCGGATAGGATTGCTATGCCCTTCTGCCTTCTGTAGTTGATGTTCAAGCTTATCATTTTGTGGCATAAATTTCCTCTACAAAAATAAGAGCGAATTTCTCTATGGCGCCTAAGTTTCTTATCCTTACAAATTTTACCCTCCGGAAACAGTACGAAGATTTCAAATTCCTTCGTCGCTGGTTCTCTATAGAGTACGATTAGGAGAGAGCTGTCTTCCATGGGATATGCCATGTCACGATGTTCTCTGGCTAAGGCTTTTGTCTTTACTTCAAAGGCAATGAGAGGTTCTAAAGCCACTAGAGTACAGATTCTCTTTGCAGTATTTATTCACTATAGCGTTTTAAGGTATTATATTCCAGATTTCCCTGTTAGCGTGACTATCATATGCTTGGCCTATCCATAAATTCACTTCAAATGAACCTTTCACATCTGTGCTGTTCAGAAGCTCTTATTTTTCTGTGTGATCATCTCATACAGGGATTAAAATGTCTCAATCCGTAATATCAGATCAGTACTTGACCACAATTGTACCGTTACTACTCTCTGGGACAAAATATTTTGGCATGGTCCTTCCTGTAAGACAATGATTTTTCTTACGGTGTAAACCTCTTTTTTTTTTATAGTGATAAGATAATAAAAATTGTAAATAATTCAATAAATCTCATTAAACAGGAATATCTTCAATGTTATTATTAATTATTTTAATCAAAATGTAATTTTTTTAAGTTTAGTTTTTAAAAGTTAATTAACACAATCAAACCTTTGGCACTGAAGTTAATTAAAATTGTTCAAAATAATTAAAGCGATCCAATACAATACAACATCTAGAGATAATTTGAAGTAAAAATTACTTTTAGAGAAATAAAAAAGGAAATGAGAATTACTACAAATGGTTCTATTAAGAATTTTGAATCCCTTTTGGTATTTAATTGCTTCAAGACTTTTTATTAAAAACAGATGACATATCTTAGGAAGTGATATTTCATTGCAAAATGTATTGTGTTGGGAGGCTAAATTAAAATTCAATTTGTTTCTATAATACGAACTACTTTGAGCGCATAATTAATTTAATTGTTTAACAATAACGTAAACGCCCACATCTATTGTAGAACTATGAACGCAATCAATTTTGAAAAAATAAAAAATTGAAATCAATAGCACAGAGTCAGAGGTCAGAGTTTCCAGCATTTGTAATTGAGAAACCGGTTGTACGGTTTTTTTTTTTGCTGTTTAAGAAGTTAGCGTGTCATGTTGTACAATAAAAATCAGTTATTTTGTAAGTGTGGGGCTATTTCAGAGGCAGTTTTGGAATAACGGCGCGAGCTTGACCACCATAGGGTCTGACACCTTTTCTAGCTCCTAATGTAGTAGATTGTTTTCCTTCAGTTTGCTATTATTTGCCAACCTAGAAGGCTAGGTTTATTAGTCGGGCTATTAAATGAATGGTCATTCATAATAAAAGCATGGTCGAACTGGCGTTATTCCTCAAGCTTTCATTGTCTTTGCAAAAGAAAGAGCCTTAATAAAAAATTTCAGCTTGTAAGGAGCTTTTCCGTAATTCAGCGCGAATTCTTTGTGTCATTTTCTGAATGCCTCTGTTCCCCTCTTACTGTGTTTTGTCATTTATTAACATTAACTTCCCTCTTTTTCCCTATGAAGAGCCTGCAGTAACTCAGATTTTTCAAATTCTATTCCTTCATATGAACGTGTTCAGAAAGTTCAAGTGCATCATTAGGATTAGTCACCATAACAGCGGTCCATTTCCCTAATTTGGGTTCAGAATATTCCCTGTGGTTGTATAGCTAAACTCACTGCTAAGCAATTGATCTCAGTTAGTCATTTAAGATGATCATTTGTAGTGCTTATTCTGCATTCGAATTTTAACTTGTGACAGTTGATATCCTTACAAAGAACACAATTCAATAATTCGTCTTGTTTCTGACATTGTGACTCCCTTAATTAGTTTATGGTCTTTCGATTTATACTTTTATGATTTTATTTCGGTATTAAGTCCTCTTCATTTAAGCAAAACTACTGCAGCAGGCCCTAGGATGATAGATCGGTTTGTCATCTGTCGTTGGGTAGAGTAAAGTCCTCTGTGAATTGGATTTATATTGTGTGCAGTGGCTTTGCTCTTTTCTTGGGAATGGTGGTGCTTGGTATTCCTATGATGCTAGTCCTTAATATTATCCTCTTGAAGGCTTCTGAACGGATTATACTTTGTAGGCAAGGTTAGGTTAGGTTTGAGAACGTGTACTTGTCATTGGGACAAGTACAATGCCTAGAGGTCAAAATAACCTATTGTAAGTACGTTCTAAAGGACAGAGAGAATTGTGAACGAGATAGGGAAATTGAAAATAGAGAAGAAGGAAAGAAATATGGTCCCCAAACACACAAGAAAGCACGTCAACAACCTTGAATACCTATAACTTCTCAACAAGCTGAACCTATTTGTGAATCAATGGAGAGTCTTAATATCCGCTCTTGACAAAGAGTTCGAATCTTCGAAGAGGCTTCTGTCCAGGGCTTCTGTCCAGGGTGTTCAATTTCCAACTATTAAGGTCTGAACTGTTGCAGAAGAGGTGTTCGATAGTTAAAAAGAATGAAAATTCAATTCAATTTCGAAAATTTTGGGAACAATCATTCGATGTTGGTATGATGGGTTGGTAGACTGTCATCAATGCATCATGTTTGGTGTTGCATGATGACAATGCAATTCGTTCATTGGAGAGGAAAGCTTAAAATCATAAGATTTTCTTTAGTAGGCGTGGGATTACGCTTTTATTGTATAGCGAATGAAATTCTGTAGTAAATTGGTCATGAAATCAGGAAATAACACTGCTGGAGAGTTCAATGTGGTTCTAACTTCCTTAATTTATCCTTATAAGTCTTTAGTTAGGATTAGAACCTAGGTTCTTATGCCATCCATGCAGTGTGTGTAAATTTTATCGATAACTGACAGAACCTACTGTCTAATGTCAACTCCGAACAATGAATTTCAGAAACTTTTCATGGCCTTTTGTTTTTACTCTTAGAATTTTTGTTAGAAGACTTCTGAGAGGAAGTTGTCAGTTGCGAGATATCGCAGCCAACTGTTGGACCTCGGTTTGCCATATAATAAGCCAACACGCTATCTACTAGACTATGACGACTTCAAATGTTTCTCGTTAAGCGATAAATCTTTGATACGTAACCCCAACATAGAATTCTTCATCATAGGCTTTAATAGGTACTAAAAAACAACGCTTAGGAGTCTTATAGAGACACTTACAAGTTAATTACTTTTCCCATATTTAGGTATCAGCTTTGGTGAACATTTTCTTTAACTACAACGATTAACCGGGTTAAGCTACACAAATGTAGCTTAATTCCCTTTTATTTTGAATTTTTTTTTCAATTTTTTTTTTTGTTTTGTGTCCAATAGCTTTACAAAATTGTCATTGCCATACAATTAATAAAATACTACAACAACAACAACAACAACAACATCTAAGAAAGTAAAATAAAACTTAAGTAGTGTGAGAAAAACCAAGCGTTCAATTAAAATATTATGCAACCAAATACGATGCGATGGAACCATTGTAAGCGCCATTTATTCGCTTGTATTCCTAAAAAAAAAAAGATCAATAGAATCGAAGACAGACTATAAGACAATCACCCTCTCTTCCATTCGATTATTATAACGGGATATCAATTTCACATGTATCATGTATCGGCCTGCTCTATACGCCTGTCTGCGCTTCACTTCACAGCACCCATAGCGTTCATTAAAACGGCCAATTATTCAATTGAAAAACATTTCATTTGCTTTTAAAATTTATTTCTCTTTCTTTCTTTCTTTCATTCGCTATTTTTTTTTTCTTTAGATTTTCTTTCGTTTTGGTTTTCGTTTTTTTTGTGGCATTCTAATCAAATTGTAAGATCAGCGGCAAAAACGCATGAGCTAGTATAGTGTAGTATAGTGCGGTGAATGCTTTAAATAAGCCATGGAAATACAAATTAATTTAAAAATTTAATTAAAAATTAAGTTGATCTCTGTGGGTTTGAATTGTTGTTGTCCGCAAGACACAATTGCTTTCCGTATGGTAGTGAAAATTGCCAACTCTATTCAATGTTGACGTTAAATTCTCGATAAATTTGTTTAAATTGTAAACGAATTAAACAATTATGAATAGGAGCAGCTGTAATCGATCTTTAATTGAATCAATAAATTTGTTTAAAGAGAAACAATTTAACATCTGCTATAAATTGCTACAAAGTGGTATAAATATTCTTCAATTGAATAATTAGAACAGAATTTCGAAATGTGGGAATTCGTATACTCCCAAGCTATTCACTAATTTATGATCAAGAAGTTAAAGTATAAAGAACTAGATTCAGAATAGGGAATATCCAGCAGTTCTTCTCAATTTCTTTGTGCATATTATGCAGAGGAACTTCATCTGTTTGGGAGGATAGAGCTGCTAGCAAACAAGCATTGTGACAAGCGAATTCAGTACAAGACCCAGTAAATTCCTTCCTGATTTAAAAAATCCTTAGTTGTAGAGAAAAACGTAGAGCTAAACTACAACAAAACTTTCTAATTCAGTGATAATTATGCCTTTAAACAATAACTTCGTGTGGTGCGCTCCCGATCTGAGTAAGAATCTTGGTCCTATATTATAATATATGAATATTATCGTAAATTTTTATTCGCAAGAGCATATCTCCTCTAGCAAATTCGGTACTGGAATGAAAAGTGAAGAATATTATTCACTTTCAAGTTCGAGTCTTTTTTTTCTGCGTGTTAATAGCTTCTAGACAACCTTACAGAAGTTTTAAAAAGCCTTTTCAACAGTAATATTGCTAGAAATAAGGTGACATCTAGAAGTATTTCATTATGTTAGATGTGCGTATAAAGCGTTTTTAAGTATTGAAATAACCGAAAACTGTAACCAACAGCGACGATGTATTTTATTTAAATCGTATTCCATTCTAGATGTGCCTCAAGATTCTCAAATACTTGGCTGCGTTGATCCTAGACTACACATATGAGTATCAATTCCGAACAATATACTTTCCCTGATTGTAGACTCTCCCTGATCAAGCAACATTAGTGTGTAATATTGCACTTTTCCTAAGCTTTCCTCGTTATTTGGCTATAAACTAGAGCAACTACAAAATGTCCAGAAAATATTGCTATCACTTGACCTATCTTCGACACTGTTAAGGCCAAAGACATCCTCGTAGATGTTAATTCCAGTGATCGTTGTGAACTAAAAATCATTTTTTTTTCACGAACTTCCGAGTACGACTAAATGCAAGATCATATTCGACTTTTAACTCTCAACCGCAACATATGACTGTAAAACGTGTTAAAGAATCAATTCAATTCAAGACGAGAACGGAAACCAAGAACCTTTTAAAAGGATTTGTTTATGGAAGTCATCTGAATTACGAACACATGACAACAAAAAGCCAAATACAGGAAAAGAATGAAAAATAACTAGGGAACAGGTTAAAGATAAACTGGAAGACCTATTAGGTTAGGTTAGGTTAGGTCGGAGTGGTAGCCTCTGATATCAAAAAACTCATCTGAGCACTTATAGCGGCCCGTTGTGACGCTGCAGTTGGCGCAGTCCCTCTACTGACCAAGTTCTACTAAAGCCAGATAAGAGGAAGAGGAAGTCAGTCGGCGCAAGGGCTGCACACCAAAAGCACGATAAACCCATGCCGGAAAACCAGCCAGAAAGTTTGATAAACGAAGCTATATCCTTGACGTCAATAGATGATAGCTTAGTTAAACTGACAAGAAATGGAGAGCCGAATAACAAACATCTGCACATCGCCAGATATGGGCACTGACAAAGAAAGTGGATAACAGTCAACACCTCCTCAGCGGATCTAGACCCACAGCAGAAATCGTTAGATGGGAGCCGCATCCTATCGACGTGTCTACTTATAACACAATAACCTGTAAGCATGCTCACTGTGATTGAGATAATGCCACGTTCAAGTCCAAGTAATTGGTTGGAATGCCTTCTATTGATCAGGGGCCAAGCGAGCCCAGCGGTGGAGCAGAACTCCTCATTGACCCGAGATAGATTGGCGCCTCGACAGAATCTCCGCGCAATGGCCAACTTGACCGAGGCAATTGAAGAGGATACCGGGAGGAGTGCACCAGCTCCGACGAGCTCATCGGCCCTACAGTTTCCCGAAATGTTACGGTGTCCGTGGACCCACACCAGTGAAAGCGCCCAGAAAGAAGGTTGAGACAGCAGCGGCATTCCCTAACGATCCTTGAGTTATCTCCAACACTAGACAGAGATCTTATGGTGGCTTGAATGTCGGAGAAGACCGAGACGCGTGTGAAAGGAGCACAGTTGACGACCTATTGAACGCCACTACTTTTCTGATTTTGATCGATAACATATGTTGAGCACCGCTGACCAGTGATCAGCTATCATCGCCAATTTGGCATAAGCTGTGTAGCTTGTAGAGTCTCTTGTTGAAATCACATGTCGTTTGTGTCTGAATCATCCAGTTTAGGCCAAAAGTAATTTGTAACCATGGAGCTATGGCTCCATATATTTCGAACATAAGTCAACATTTCATTCGATTCAGAAAATCAATTTGAGTCAAACGTTGAAAAACCATTGTTGGTGCTTCCAGACAAAGACCACGTAAGTCTCCCTTTCATCGCCTTTGATGATGTGCAACTAAGATATGAAAGAATAGCCACTAATATTCTTCTAAATGTAAGAATAATTTACTCATTTTACATAATCTTCCATTTTTTTAAGACCGTTTAACTAAAGAAACATGATTAAATTCCTCATGATTAGCATAAAATTTCGATTTAAATTAATTGGATTGCATACGTGTAATTAGTTTGTTGAATTGTTTGTTATTGTTGTTGTTGGAATGTTCAACACTAATTGAAACTCGTATTTTTTTTATAATGAGACCCTCATTTGCACACACTTACCAGCTTGAAACAAACAAACAAAACTTTGAGTTCGTCAAACACTGGGTTACATGACAGTCAGCAATATGAAATGAATTTGAATTTTCTTTGTAAATCACCCTACCTATGGCTATGCGGACTTTATTTTATAGAGGCAACTTGAAACAAAAAGAATAAGAACTGCAGTGGAAAGTTTTTTGGTTTTGGAAAGTTATTGGCTTCAAGTTCATACCTCAGCTCGAATATCTAGGAAGACAAAAGCAGTTTTCAGGCAACATTTCTGACAGTAACTAATTGCCATGAGACATACACCCCAAATAAGTCGTTCGGAATCGACGAAACTTCCAACATGGATGGTGTAAGAAGTTCGACCATAATTTTGACTAAAGGGCTGTAATGTTGGCCATTAAATCCACGGTTTAAATCCCCGCTCAGACAACACAAACGAAATATGAAAAATATTTCTTAGACGATTTTCTCTCAGCAGATTTCTGGCAGAAAACTCTGAGCGCCAATAAAATTGCCATGAAAAGTTTCCCAAAAAAAATCTGTCATTCGGAGTCGACTTTAAACTGTAGATACCGCCACTCATGTATGAAGTTAACACACACATAAATGGCGTGAGAAGCTAGGCCGTAATCCTGATTGAAGGGTTGGAATGGCCAATTATGTATGTATGTTACATGGCAATTTCATTTATTCTCAGAGTTATTTTCCCGGGAGACTGTTGAGGCTGAAGAAATATTGTTTGAGTTGGGGTTTGAATCACCAGCTCCTATCTAATAGTGGTGGCTTATTAGCTAGTAAACTACAGGGCAAAAGTTAGAAACTAGAAAAAAATTTCAATTGTTCATCTTGTGCAGTAGTTTTCATTCGATCTATACTTACTTTTCCATTCACATTTACTTGTCAACGAATAAGCACGAGAATATCATTCATATCAGTGACTGAGACTGATTAAAACAATTCATGTTTAATTATATTTCAAATAAAGTAAAGCAGAGCAAAGAGCATAAAAAATATATTTAAATTAACGAATGAATATTGTTGTTTAGTTGTCATATTCAAATTGAAATTCATTTTTAATGAAATACAAAATTTTTGATGGAACATTATGTCCCAACGATAGCATAGCACCACGCTTTGTTAATTTATATGGTAATGAGAGAAGAGACAGAAATACACCCCCCCTCATATTCATGTGAAATGTATTCAATTGTTGATTCATTTGCTTTGCTTTCGTTAGTTAAAATGATTAAATTTTAGTTACGGTTAGTTAAGTTTTATTTGATTTCATTTTAATTCTGTTAAGATATTCGAAAAACTAGGTTGAACTTTGTTTTCATGCGTTATAATTACTAAAAAAACAATTTAAAATGCCTTAACATATATTATCAGAAGAAAATTTGTCTTGACCATGTTGAAAACATTTAAGAAAGATGTGGACAACGATATAAGATGTGAAATATTAAAAAAGGTCTGGGGTACCCTTAAGTAAGATGCTTTCAGTGCAGGAAAATCTACTGAGACAGCCGGCGCATTTGATAACACTCAAGAGGATCATTGGTTATGATAGGTTATTAAATAGAAGAAATGGTTGGCAGATGATCTGCAAACACATACTCAGAAAATTATACAATAAGGGTCAGCACTACTAAGGGATGTATGCCGGGTTGTGTTCTTTCAATACTAATTTGAAGCCTAGTTGTGAATGAACTACTAACAAAACTATCTGAGAAGAGTATTGACTGTCGATGATATACAGAATATTCGACTCTTAGAAAGTGAAAATAAAATATCTTGGAATATCACTGGATAATAAATTAGCATGAAAGGTTCGTAGAGAGGAAATAGAAGGTAACGTGAGCAAGAAAGGAAAATCCAAGGGAGACAATCCAGGAATTAAGCACTGGATGTATACGATGGTCAGACCAATAGGGAACTATGAAGCAAACGTCTGGGCACAAATCTGGAAACAGCTCCAATGGTATTCGGATAAGATACATAGACTAACGTGTTCACTGGTAAAATAGAACCAAAGAAATGTGGTCCTACAGCCGCAGTGGTAGCTCTTTCGGAATTAAGTTGGCTGCACGTAGTAGTGAAGACCAAAGAATTGAAAACTATGCTTAGGTTGGTAGGAGATGGGTCAAGAACAAATCTTAGAAAGGAAGAAGGATTTTTTGGTCTCAGAATGAAATATTTCAAGCCCAAAGGGAAACAAGCTCGAAAGGAGATGCAAAAAATTCTAATGAGCTTAAATCAAGGATAACATGCGACTGTCTGGGAATGAATCAGGTTAACTTGTGAATCAAAGGAACTTCCACGCCGTTTATGGGCCCAGAACACTTCTGTAAGCAGATCTTTGGAAATATATGCTCATAATAATTAAGATTCCTTCCCAGAAGCAAACAGAATCGAAGACGTGATTTTCAACTTGATATCTCCTGACGTAATCATGATATAAGTGACGGGATTTGTAAGAAATCTGCTGAGAGGAAAGCGTCGAAGAAATATTTTTTCAGAAACCGATTTGTTAGAGATATCTTAGCTGGTTATTGTAACTCAGACAGATTCTTGTGATAATGAATTCCATCTCCTCTTAACTATATTTTTCATGGTTCATCCTCATAGCGATTATATATCATATGGATTTTAAAGTTCTTTCGATCGATTCGATTAATTATGCTGAAATATATGTTGAAGTATTCCCATGGCTCTCGTTTATAGCGTGAAGAAGGCAAAATGGATGCATGCAACTGGAGTTCTCTTAGTATTTTACATGGCAATTTGTAAAGCTTTGTACCTTTTTGTATATTTTCTATTGAATTACTCTTCAACTTTAACCATGTTATACAATAGTCCAGTGTTTAATATTTTCAACTTATCAGGGTGTGTATATTGAAGAAAGAAGATGAAAGTCTTTCAATGGAAAACCGTTGTATATTCTTACTCTCTCTCCATAATTTTTGCCAAAGCAACGCTCTTTCGAAAACAGTCTATTTGTCAGTTTATAATATGTACCAGAGATCAGCAATAAGCATTCAAAAAGATGAATAGATTCGAATCATACTCATAATTTCTAATACTTATAGGCATGCATATTTATTTTAATATCATACTCACACTACTGATATTCAAAGTTTGAAGTGCTCATCATACTCATACTTAACACTACGCATGATGTTGTTGATTTCTACTCTCCATGACTCAACAAATACAACGATCACAAAATAAGTATGAACTGCATACGAACTCTACAATACTCACTAGAAGGGTGTGTGTTTGCTCTGTTTGCTGTTCTGTCTGCTTTGCTTGTGTGTCTTTTTTTCTATTCTAAGACTGAATTTTGATAAATATTACGAACACACGAATCACTCGAATCACTCACTAGTATTTTAAGTATTTTCTTAAATTTATGAATCTGAATGAGTAGGCGTATGAATCAAACATATTTCGAATGTTATGAGTTCGCTGCCATCGTTGTACTCATACTCATTGCAACTGGTACTTTAAATCAATGTTGTATTGAGTACTAATGTTACTCTGATACATTCGTACTTTTGATTTCTACTCTCCATGACTCAACATATAAAAAAATCATAAAATAAGTATGAATTGCGTACGAACACTACACTATTCACTAGAAGGGTGTGTGTTTGCTCTGCTTGCTTCTCTGTCTGTTTTGCTTGTGTGTCTTTTTTTCTATACTAAGACTGTGAATTTTGATAAATAATTCGAATCACACGAATCACTCGAATCACTCACTAGTATTTTAAGTATTTTCTTAAATTATGAATCTGAATGAGTAGGCGTATGAATCAAACATATTTCGAATGTTATGAGTTCGCTGCCATCGTTGTACTCATACTCATTGCAACTGGTACTTCTAAATCAATGTTGTATTGAGTACGAATGTTACTCTGATACATTCGTACTTTTGATTTCTACTCTCCATGACTCAACATATAAAAAAATCATAAAATAAGTATGAATTGCGTACGAACACTACACTATTCACTAGAAGGTTGTGTTGGCTCTGCTTGCTAATCTGTCTGTTTTGCTTGTGTGTCGTTTCTATTTTGTTTTAAATGCAACAATAACTAAGGCTGTGAATCTGAATGAACAAACATATTTCGAATGTTATGAGTTCGATGTCAACGTTGTACTCATACTCATTGCAACTTGTATTTATAAATCCATGTTGGAGTGTGAGTACGAACGAATCAGAGCAGATAAATTTCAATACTGTTGGCTCACTCATCCTTAAAATTTCATGAGTACTTAAGAGTAGCGAAAAAGTGATTCATTGCTGATCTCTAATATGTACCTACCATCCGAAATAGACCCATTGTGCAGGCATATGATAAATGATTTCTTCCCATTTAATTTCTTATTTAATTAAATATTTATTCTCGTTATGCATTCAATTTCGAAAACACAACATTTTGCATTCCTTTTCCTTAGTTTGAGTTGAAGTTGACTTGACTGTCTGTCTGTCTGTGTGTCTGTCTGTTCGTCCGTCTATGGACGGATAATTGACACAAATATTAAATTTATAAACGAATACAGGAGTAAAGATGAGATGTGTCTACTAGTCGCTATGTTCTGTTGCTGCTGCTATTGCTGATATTGCTATTGTTGTTAGGAAACGCCTACTTCTTGTTAACGTAAATCGTTGCTAGTCATGTAATGATCTTGGCCAGAAATTCACAAATAAAAAAATCGTTTAAAATTATGAATTTTTTGTTGTTTTTTTTTCAATGTTTAAATTGCAAAAAGACATGAACATCGGAAATAGAAATGAAATTTTCTGACTATTTATTCTCAAATGCTGGCATATGAACAGCTAAACGTTGTGGGGAAGAAAGAAAAAAAAAAAGAACAGAAACAGCAAAAACAGATCGTTTTGAAATGTTTAATGAAATAAATTCTCAAATAATTGTTAACAAACCGTTTGTAATGAGTGAGGAATATTTTCTTTCTTTCTATTTTTTTTATCTATGAAAACTACAAAGAAAAAAAAACAAAAAAAAATACGTGAGTGAATGAGTGAGTGAATGTTTGTTTAAATATTTGAAATTTATGAATTTGATTTTCATAATTTTCTTCTTCTTCGTTTTTTTTCTGATTAAAATGGTGTTTCTTATCTAATTTCTGGTAATTTTAACAAATTTTATTACATACGCGATACATTTTCTTAAAAAAAAAAAGAATGAAAATTTTTTTCAATTTACTTTTCTCACCTTAACGCCGCAAGGAAAATAAAAAAAAAGTGTAACAAAACGTATGTAATGGGTGGACCTTCTAACGGTTTAAATTTGAACCAAAGGTTATTTAGAATCGTGCAATCCTTATTTCATTCTATTCTGATACAAAATTCAATATATTATCTCCACTAAATGTAATGAATCGAGTTACGCTTCAGCAATGTTGGGATTTATTGGGCGCGTGATGTCGATTTTACCAGAAAAATAATCATCTTTGTGGATGACGCTCATTTTCATGTTGGTGGATACGTTAATAAACANNNTTACGTATTTTGTTCACAGAAAATCCACACGTGGTCTTACAGAAGCAAATGCAGCCATTACGTGTGACTTTTTGATGCGGCTTGAAGAGCGGAGACATCATTGGCTCATATTTGTTTGAATAAGAAAACAAGGCAACTATTACGGTCAATAGAGATATCTATCGCACCATGATAAACGATTTTTTTTTGTACCCGCTCTTCAAGATACTGATGTGAACGATATTTGGGGCTTAGAAAACCCACAAGTGGTCTTACAGAAGCCAATACGCAAATTATGAGTGACTGTTTGATGCGGCTTGTGGAGCGGAGGCATCATTGGCTCAAATTTCTTTGCAAAGAGTACGACGCAACCATTACGATCAATGGAGACACCCATCGTATCATGATAAGCGATTTTTTTCGTACCCGCTCTTCATGACTGTTTGATGCAGCTTGTGTAGCGGAAACATCAGTAACTCATATTGCAAAGAGGACGGCTCAACCATTACGGTCAAAGGGGGCACCCATCGTACCATGATAATTGATTTTTCTCTTCATGTTATTGGTGTGTACGATATTTGGTTTCAACAGTATGCTGAAACTTGAAACACATATCATGCCACAATCGATTTATTTTGCTTCAAAGGTTAGATGCTCGTTTAATTAGCCGAAATAGTGTTGTCAATTGGTCACAAAGAAGCTTCTATTTGACACCGTTGTACTATTTTCTGTGGGCGCGCTTTTAACGAAAAGTGTCATGCCAACAAACCATTGACAATTGAGCAATCGTGATGCCATGACCAAGTTGCAACCATTTGCATTCGCAAACGTGCATGCAAATTGGTTCGATCGTATGATTTACTGGGAGGCCAGTCGCGGCAGCCATATGAAAGAAGTAATACTCCATTTCTATTCAGCACAATTGTACTTTACAATACAAAAATTAAAATTTGACAAAATTTCCAATCCATTTTTGTTGTGATGCATTTTTAAAATTTCAACTTTTTTATGGCCCGCCCTATATCTGTTGTTTATTCATATTTAAAATTGATTTACGTGAGTTTTCTTACAATTTCTTTTCTCTATCTCCCTCTCTCTTAAATATTTTTGTTTAAATAATTGATAATAATAGTTTCAGTTCTATTTGCCATAGTCCATGTATTTCTTGTCTTACTTTCCCCTCGTTGCCTTATCTTTTTTGTTTTTTTTTTGTCTTTAGCTGTTGTAATTGCACTTGCAAAGGGCATTTAAATTTCGATTTCAAGCCAGTTTCTAAGAATCGAAACTATTTAAAGAATTATTAAAAATAGTAAGTAAATGGTTGGTATTCAATTATTATTTAAAGAAGGTTTTTTTTTATTTTTTATTTTTTAAATAAATAAACTTGTTTTCTATTTTATTTTAAAATTCTTTTGTTATCAGTTAATGGTTTATCGAAAAGGTGTCGTTATTGATTATGGTAACACACAATAAATGTTGTTTATCGAATGCATTTTTTATGATTTCTATTGCTGGCGGTTGTTTTTTTTTTTTCAAGAACATAAAAAATGTAAAAGGAAATGCCATTATCAGTCATAATTAAAAATTCAAAAATATCAGCGTTCTATTATTAATTTTTTCCTTTTTTTTTTTTTTGTTGTTGCATAGAGACCAACACTGAGACACAAAATGTCTCCTAATCATGCAGTATATATAGTTGGAATAATAGAAAGTTAGTTGTGAAATACTTATTACATCGCTAAATAACCATTGAATACCCTTACTGATCTTTACAGCCACTCAGTCAAGATTACGACCCAGCTTCTCACACGACTTATGTTGTGTGTGTTGATTTTTGTACATGCGTGGCGGAACCTACAGTTTATAGTTGGCTCTGAACGACAGATTTTTGACAAACTTTTTCATGACAATTTTATTTAACTTTCAAAGTTTCGCTAGTAATCTGCAGAGGGGAAATCGCCTATGGAATATTTTTTCATATTTCGTTTTGGTGGAGATGCAGGACGGGTTGGCGTTCTTCATATTTTTCTTTATTCACAATGTGGCTTGTGTTTCACTGTTTTATCGCTATTACAACGCATTTTGCACGAGCAAAATAAGGTGAATTATTTTCAAGATCATGAATTCCTACGTAATAGCCGTCTTTCTCGCCCAGCGTATCTGTTTGTGGTCGATTGGCCAGTGAATCTTTCACTGCCTTACACACAAAATTCGTTCTCTAGTTTCCGTTACTTTCCTGTCACTTATGATATAAAAAAAATTTAATCTACTGTCCACAAACACTACTCCCTGTTTCTCCTTCCCATATTTTCCTAGTTCAAACATAATTCACTGCATGAGTAGGGGTCAACCGCAAGGTGTTGGTCATAGAAAAAAGGATACTCAATACAACAATCGGATACATTCATGCAGGGCATTATTTTTGGGCTACGCAACTCTGTTAAGATCATGAATGCCTATGTAATAGTCGTCTTTCTCGCTTAGCGTATCCGTTTGTGGTCGGGTGGCTAGTGGATCTGTCACTGCATTACACACAAAATTCGTTCTCTAGTTTCCGTTACTTACCAGTCATTTATGATATAAAAAAATGCAATCTAGTGTCCGCAAACACTACTGCCTGTTTCTCTTTCTCTTAACAAATTTTCCTAATTTAAACACAATGAGTAGGGCCAAGGTGTTGGTCGTAGAAAAAAGGATACTCAATACAACAATCTGATACATTCATGCAGGGTATTATTTTCGGTCTACCTATATGGCAACTCTATTATTCTAAGACCATTAGCCGGTTTACATAATTGATCATTACAACCTTTTAGTTAGGATTGCAACCTAGCTTCTCACACCACCCTTGTTCTGAGTGTTCATTTGATCAATAAGTAAAGGGACCTACAGTTTAATGTCAAGTCTGAACGACAGATTTTTGAGTCCATTTTACATCAACTGTTCAGAGGAAGTTGATGTAGAAATTATTTGTTTCAGATTTCGTTTTGTTGGAGATGTCTGAGCTAAGGTTTGCACCAAGGATACTCATGTAATAAGCTAACATATTATCTACTAGACTACGGTCACTTTCTTTACTTACGATGGTAAATTGTGGATTCGTTGTTGTGTTTGATCTCGGCTATTCAAACTTCATTCAGTGCAATAATACAATCGTTGTTCATAACAAACTTGTATGCATGCTGAATACCCATAATGTTTTATTATTCTTCACACTACATGGGATGCCATCAGCAATAGCAACAGCAACAGCAACAGCAACTTATAGAACGACGAGAAAAACTTAAAATTCAATATGGCGTAAAAATGCAAAAATCCATAAGCAAAGCAAAAACTAAAACTGAATCTGCAAGTGAAACTGCTGCTGCTGTAGCTATGGCTGTGGCTGTGGAAAGGAAACTTAAAAAAAGTCTCCACAAAGACATTTTGTTTATACATACATAAACATGCCACAAAGTCGGCACAAGTTTTTTGCATGTCTGTTGGAAGTTTTTCTCTTATTTTTATTGTTTTTGTTGAATGCAAAACTCTAAATGAAAAAGGAACAAAAAAAAAATCATTAAAGAGTACCTCGTACCGGACCAGGCGATTGCAATGCATGTGCTAAAGGAATGAATAAAACCAGCAAACAGCCAGCAACCAATCAATCAAGTTTTTTGTGTGATGTTGCAAAACACAACACCAATACATACAAAAAAAGCAAAAAAAAAATTTTTTTTTTTTAGTTTTTTGGAGAACATATTCGTAACTAAAGTGGCGTCCGTCTGTTTTAAAGTATACAAGCGGCTTGCAGAGTTTAGCAAAAATTTACATTGCAAGGTGCAAAGAAGTTGCAAATATTACTTGAGAGAATGAGGCTGTTGTTATGCATGTTGTTTTTTTTTTGTTTTTGTTGTTGCTTTGTGGTTGTGGCAATGACAGTCATCGTTTTAAGAATGATTATTTTTATTATTTTCAGTCGGCATCAGCATCAACAGCATCAGCATCAGCATCAGCATCAGTATCAGTTTCCTTGTCACAATATAGGCAGACGCATAGCCAATGTGTGCAAAGCGTATTGTAAGAAACCCCAAAACCTGTGGCAGCCATTGGTATGAACTTGTATTGTGTGTATGTACATGAGTATGTGTGCAGTTTTGTGTTTTTGTTTATTGTCCGGCCTCAGAGACACCACTTGGACGCCATCTGCATTTATTGAAATTGCTGTTGCAATGTAGGTTTTGCATTTTTACATTTTTTTTTCTTTTGCATTCATTTTTTTTCCTTTTGCTTTGTTGCCACTTCTGTTACTTGGTTGGACTTGGCTGCAATAATTTATTCATTTTCGTATTGGTTGGTTGGGGTTTTAAGTTGGTTTTTCACCATAACTACTGCCACTAGTGCTGCTTGTATGCAATTTTCTGTATGTCTATTGAATGTGGCAAACAAAACTTGATGACTGACTGTCTGATATGTCTGTCTGTCTCTCTGTTTGATCTGTCTGTCTGTCTGTCTGTCTGTCTGTCAATTTGTCTGTCCTAAGCCTAAGAGATCATGTATGTTGTTGCTTGATTTCTGTTAAAATAATCAAAGATTTGTTTTTTATTTTGCAGTAGTTTGTCACTTAATATGCAACATTTTTTCCTCTGTTCTGTTTCTGTTTCTCTTTCACTAACTGTTTGTTTTTATGTGGCAATGGCATTGTTGCAACAATTCTTTGCGTATTGTATTGTATTGTATTGTTGTATTGTTGTATGTTTGAAAACCCATTAATCATGTTGTGCTGTTGTGATGATGATGAGGCTGATGGTTCGATAATGTGCCACAAGAGTCAATACATTTGAGAGATACTACCTGCTTATTTTAGCATTTTAAAACAGTTTTAATATACCCATACCTCCATACCATGTTGCTCGCGCATGTATATGTGTTGCATGTTGCAGGAAATGTTTGTTTTTCTTCTACATTTTTATTATTTATGTTAAATAGTTGCTTGTTGTTGCTGTTGCAGCCTGTTGCAGCCTGTTTCAAACGTGTGTGATTTTCATATTTGTTTGTTCTCAGGATCATTATTAAATCAAATATTTTTCATTGGCATCTCTTAGTTGATATTTGCTGTTGTTGTTGTATTGTCTATCTAACTGCAGCATACCAAGTTGGGGCTTTCGGTTTGTCTTGCTTGCAATGCCATCAACACCATTAAAACAATTCAATAATAATTATAAGAAAAATTCTTTTTGTGGCAAATAAAAAACAAAAAAAAAAGGAAGAAGAAGAACTGAGAAAAACGTTGTGTTGTTTACTTAAATAATTCATTTGACTTCTTCTTCTTCTTTTTTAATTTAATTTCTTTTTTTTTTTTAATGAAAACATACAAATTCATAAGCAATTCATTAAACTTGAACATTTCTTTTGCAAAGAAAATGTCATCTCTGTGCATTAGAAAATTTATGAGAAAATTCACAACGCGAATATGCAAGCCGGACTGGCTGCAAATGGAATGCCAGGAATACGAGTAGGAAACATCAGGTCATATATGATAGAAATATGCCTGAAGCACAACAAAGATACATACATACATACATACATACATACGTACATACATCCATACATACATACATACATACATACATACATACATACCATCATCACCATACATTACATACATACATAACATAATATGCACTATTAGTAACTTGGCTCATTACAAACCCTTCATGCATACATACATACATACACACATACATACATACATACATACATATACATACATACATACATACATACATACATACATACATACACAATACATTACATAATACAATACAATCCATACATCAAAACATAGGTAATTGGTCATTACAAACCCTTCAGTCCGGATTACTAGGTTAGCTTCTCACATGATTGGCGGAACCTAAAGTTTAAAGTCCGAACTCTGAACGATAGATTTTTGAGGAAGTTTTCATGGTAATTTTATTTATTCTCAGAGTTTTTGCCAGAAATCTGCTGACAAAAAGTCGCCAAAGAAATATTTTTTCATATTTTGTTTTGTTGGAGATGTCTGATCTGGGGCTTGACGTGTGGTCACACGTCTGATATGACTTCACGTATTATTAGGCAAATAGTAATTCACTTCTTTCAAATCCTAGTCCAAAGGTATTGCCAAGCAATAGTAAATAACAGTGAAAAATTCCATATGTAAAGTTTATATTTCAAAAGATGGTAATGACCGACCGGGTAAGAACAACCTTCCCCCTAGAGGGTAAATATTATGGCCGCCCTGCATCATCAACTTCTACGACGAAAAATGACATTTTTTGGAATGTTGTTCTGTCTGTAAAAATGCGTAAGATAAGCTCTCGAAAGTTTTAAGCTCTCGCTTGAGATCTCTTCATTAAGAAAATTGAAATAAATTCTTGATATCATGCCCGCCCACCAGAAGTTAAAAATGTTTGGGATTTTGGATGTCTTAGATATTTTATATGACGTTGTGGCTTCAAATTGAAATTGAAATGAGTAACTTCGCTGGTTGGTTTGGCTTGATTCAACCTCAAGCCCCATTTCAACCCGTTCAATCGAGATCAAACTTAGGTCTAGAGTAACACAACCAAACAGAACTCCAACTGATAATGGCCAATAAAATCACGATCACCACCGTTTTATAGGAAAACAACGATTATCTTCTAAGGCTTAAAACAATTTATGACGCTTATTATATCAACTTCTAGAATCCATTTAATGAACACGAGTTAGATTGATCATTACCAACCTTTAGTGAGGATTTTAACCTATTATCTCACAGCACCCATGTTGTGTGTATTAATTCTATCCATTAGTGGCGGAACGACTGATTTTTGAGAAACTTTTCTTAGCAATTTTATTGACTCTCACAGTCTGATAAGAGAAAGTTGGAAAGGAAATATTTTTTTTTCATATTTCCTTTTGTACGAGATGTCTAAACTGGGTTTTGAACTATGGTCTCTAGTCTAATAAGCCAAATTTTGTCAAAACTGAGCTGGTTTTTATTCATTATGGGAGAAACCATAACCTATCTGTTATAAGAGATTATTTTTCCATCTCATCTCTCCGTTGCTATAGCAGCCAATGATTTCAACACACATTCCCTTTTGCAAATATTTCCTCAGAGAATTTTGGCCATGACTTAACAAAAAAAATCAAAAAACCTTAAATTATCAGCCCTAAATTGTACACATATCTATTCACTCAAATTGTACGCGTAGCAAATGGTCAAACAATTGTTGGAAATTTTTTTTTTTATGGAAATCATAATTTTTATTTCTCGATCTTTTGTTAAAAAAAAAAAAATTTTTTTCCTTTTCAATTGAATTTTTCTTTTCGTGTAATTAATCATTTAAATTATTTACCATTTGGCCCTCGAATGCAAAGAATAGCACTGAAATGGAAGCATTTACATGCATTAATAAATTCAATTTACTGGAAAATCACATCTCATAAGGACATGAATTGCATTTTTGTTTTCTATTTTTTGTATGATTTTTTCAGAAGAAAATTTTGAAAATGCAAAATGCCAAATCATTCTCAGACCATCATTGCATTGAAGGCAAACAATTTGTGAAAAAGAAAAAAAATTCGAAAATATGAAGAGAAACTGAAGAATATTTTGAATATTTGAAAAGAATACTCGAATAGAAATTTTAAATTGTGATTTTAAAATTTTTACAATTATCGAGCGTCCCATTCCATTTGTCCTACAATATGCATAAGGATATTCCGTTTGTCTCTTTCGAAAATCTCTTACTTCGGCTCCCCTCCTTCATATACGAGCAGAGTGCTCCCATTCTGTACTAGAACTCTAAACACTTCTTTGAAGTTGCCACCCAATTGCGTTTGTGGTCGATTATAATCGTAATCGTGAACCATTTTTTGGGGAAAATTTTTTCATACCCAAAATATCATTTCAAATTTTAAACAACACAACCTTTTGTTCTTGTAACTGCGCTCGGCGAACACAATACAGTCTTTCTCTATTTTTTCGCGTATAGTGAGTTCAACTGAGAGCCCAGAATGTGCTGCATTTCAGTTGCTTTTACCAGCATAACAGAATTCATTGAAACACTTTTTTTCTCATTCCCAATAATTTCAAAATCAAACCATATAACCTAGGGAGATGTCTATGCGTTATATTGACTATCACCTTTCTTTCAATCTCCAATGGGTCAATAATTCAAACTTTATTTCTTCAATAGTTGCAGTCAATTAGATGTAAGCTTTCCTCCAATGTTTGTTTAAAGTTTAATAATGTGGCAAGGCCTCTTTGAAGTGAGGAGTCTCACTTAATCATTTACTGTCGGGGATAGAACATGCCCTAAAGGAAATCAAATTCCAAAACAAATATTATTATTCAGCAACCTTTATGTTTGAGAGCTCGTTCAAGGATGTTAAAAACCTCCGACAAGAGTGAAGCCCTGGCATATGAAGTGAAAATTTACTTTCCCACTGCTCTTTCACGGTTAGGTCGGAGCACGCATAGCAGCCCGTAGTGACGTCACAGATAAACGCAGTCTCTGTACTGACCAAGTTCTAGCAAAGCCAGGGAAGCAAAAGAAGTTGGTCAGCTCAAGGGCTGCACAACAAAAGCACGATTACCTCACGCCGGAAAACCAGCCAGAAAGTTTAATAAACGAAGCTATATCCTTGACGTCAATAGATGATAGCTCCGTTAAACTGACAAGAAACGGAGAGGGAAATAATCTATATCCGCTCCTAGCAAGAGATGGGCACTGACACAGAAAGTGGATAAGCGTCTCCTCTTTCTCAGCGGATCTATACCCACAACAGAAATCGTTGAATGGGAGCCGCATCGTTTCCGAGTGTCTATCCATAAAACAATGACCTGTAAGCATGGCCACTGTGATTAAGATAATGCCACGATCAAGTCCAAGTAATTGGTTGGTATGCCTTCTATTCATCACGGGCCAAGTGAATCTAGCGTTGCAACAGGACCTCATTGATCCAGGATAGGTTGGCGTCTCGAAAGAATCTCCGCACAATGGCGAAGTTGATCGAGGCAAGTGGCATACCCACGTCGATTGAAGAGGATAGTGGCCGTAATACGCCAGCTCTGACGAGCTCAGACAGTTTCCCGGAATGTCACTGTGTCCGAGGACCCAGACCAGCGAGACACTGAATCGCACAAAAAGAAGCTCTTTCACGGAATACCAAGTCTTTTGGCATGCCTACCAAAAGGATAGAGGCCTGTGAGAATTGTTATTGTGTGATGGATGGCCATGAGATTTAAACATTGAAGTGATTCCATACTCTTCTTATCTACGCAGTTATATAGCAGAGTCTACCACTAATGCAAGTATTTTTCTTAACCGAGCCGATCGGTATACTTATGCTCTGTAACATGTAGGAGATTACAAGCTTTGTTCCGGCTCTGGCCAGCTCCCTGTGTGCTGGAAGCCATTAAAGTGGTACTTTTAAATAATCCCGAATTTTCCTGACACAATTCATGGACAAGGAGGGACATATAATCTACATTCGTTAAGGACTGCATAGCAGCATTCATGGCTGTCCAAGTAAATAAGAGGTTTTCAGGGAAAGTTGCTTCAGCTTTAAAAAGATTCTTTAGGTTAGGCATCCTTGAGCCTTTAGTATAAACCTCAAAGGCTCTATTGTTAATCTCCTAACCTTACGACTGGAAATCTCTTGTTGGAGTTCTGAAATTGAATTTTCTATTCAACATGATATAAGGCAGCCATATAATCAAACGGCTTGTGTTTTCTAACGTTAAAGTCAGTAGTCCTTTGCGGCGTAATGGTTAAACTTTTCAGTCTTGTTGGTCTCTTGGTCGCTGGTACCACTCGTTTGAAAATATTTATGCCAGCATTATACTCTCACTGGTTACAATGGCAGCTGAAACGATTAGGAGAAGTGGTCTAAAGTATAGAGAGGCTCTGCATTTCATTGCAACTCTGAGTCTGAATTAGTATGCCCGAAAGTGAACACACATTAATAGGACCAGAGCCACTGGCATCTGAGAACAGAGTTTCTATAGTTTCTTGGTCATTAGTGGGAATATGGCTTGGCATCTCTACCGTTATGCATTATACAGTTTTTAAAGCCTATAAAGTTTTTAGAAGAGGGGCTTGTCCCCTAACTACTTGCATGTCATCGAACTATACAACGTTCTCTTTATCCTTTACCATCAAAAGCCATAAAAAATTTTCAATTGAATTTCCATTAATTAATTGACAATAAATTATTTATTAAATTATTGTTGTTGTTTGTTGTTTATCTTCACCTTTTTTTTTATTATTATTTTTAAGGAGTTCCTCCTATGACACTTGAGGGTTTTTCCATCAATAAAACGTTATTGGTTGACAAAATGTTGCCAACACAAATACCATAAATGCCATTCAAAAGCAATGAATGTGTAACTAAAGAAGGGCTACGCTTCATAGTAAAAGGCAATCAGACGGACCGGCGGACAGACGAACGATTAGAGTAGACTAGTGTAGCTGATAGTTGTCATTATAAATAGTTTTTAACGATAAAAGTAAAGTAAACGCTGGTGTAGCAGATGAATTGATAAAAAACAACGCAGCGAAAAACCAACAAACAATTCTCACGTTAAATTGTATATTAAAAAAACAACAAAAACAACAATAACAAATGAAATGTAAAATGCCAATGGTAAAATGGAAAATTATCGCATGAAAATTGCCTCAAGACACGCGTTCTAAAATATCATTTAATATGGCTGGTTGCGGTTCGGTTTTCTGTTGTCATTTTCTATGATGATTTCAATAGAATTGGAATTTTATTACAACGTTTTATTCCATTTATTCCTTCTTTCTTTTGATATCAAATGCTAAAGCAACTCCCCACGATTAAAATTGATTCACACACCAATCCATCTAACCCAGCCAGCCACCACACTGCAAAACGCAGCGGGTTAGCAAATGATAAAAAAACGAAAAAAACGCAATGGAAAGAACTCCCACCCCTGGGTGTTAATGGTGGAGGACATAAAAAAAAGGACGAAACAAAAACAAAAAACAACTTGAAACCACAAGTTAAAAAGTGACACACAAACACATCAGACACACCAGGACGAATTGATAATGACGCCAAATGGCTAAAACAGTGGTTGATGACAGTCGAATTGTCGGTGACAACAACAAAAAAAAAAAAAAGTAAAATTAACAACCACAACGCAAACGTTTTATTTATAATCCACTGGCAGTGCCAGTCCAGTACAGTGCAAGTGTTTTTCGTAACGAAATGACGCCCGCAATAATAATGATGGCCATAATAAGATTGTGATATAATTGGACAATTCCAAAGGAAAGCGAGAGAAAAAAAGGATTTTAATTTACTTATTATGTTATTGTTGTTGTTGTTGTTTTTTTCTGCTAAGACTTAAGGTAGATATTGAAAGAATGCAGTGATAGGAAAACAAATTGTATTAAACTGGAGTGCAAGCAATGATAAGGACCTAGGTTCCTGACAAGAATGGAAAGAATTTCTACAATCAATATGCATCAAATTCGCCGATATAGTCTAGTACGTAGTGTGTTGGCTTATTAGACGAAAGGTTCAAATCCCCGGTCAGACATCAAATACGAAATATGAAAAAATATTTCTTAGGCGACTTCNTTCCTTTCAGCAGATTTCTGGCAAAAGCTCTAAGAGTAAATAAAATTGCCATGAAAAGTTTCTCAAAAATCTGTTCCGCCACTCATGTATAAAAATTAGCACACACACCATAAGTGGTGTGAGAAGCTAGGCCGTAATGCTAACGGAAGGATTGTAATGGCCAATTATGTATGTATGTATGCTTCATATTCATTCGAAGATGTGTTCACAACTCCAACTAATGGTTAATTTTTTTTCCTACAATCATAAGCAATCGTTTGACCGCACTTACTTGTTGTAATAATTGCTCCAACATTTATTGTTTTATTTCTATCATTTAGCTTAGTAAACAAAACAATAAAAAATTTTATTTTAACATCAAATTTAATAGCAATTATTTGATTTTCAGTAAAGCATTCGTTTGGCCGCAGTAGTCAAAATGTTTTAGGACGTTTTAGGACGCTACTAATCCATATGAGTTCCATAAGCGTTCAATGAATCCCGAAAAAGTTACTGTTTGTTGTGAAATGGTGACCCTGTCAGTGCATGTTTCTTTGAGAACAACATTGGCCAAGTCATTTCTAGGTTTGTCTAGACCTAACGCTTAGGGTTGCTGATTATTAGCTTCTTTTGAATTGAATTGAATGATCTGGACGCCATGACTTGTTGAATACTTCGAGCGAGCAATTTGCGGGCATGGCCATTTCACGTGGAGTTGATGTGAGATCGTGCTTTTTTTGTGCGATTTTCTTAATACGCAATTGTATGCGATTAAGCCACAAATCATAGCTGTTCTCAAAGCCAACATAACCCATATTATGAAAAATTCAACATTTCCTATGCGAATATGCGCTAAACGATGGTATTATGGTAATAGGTCTATCAAACTTCGTTGATATCTCAAACACACATTGTTTTATTTAAATTTAAAGCGCTTAATGAAAGACCCTTTATATAAAAGTTATCCCTTTTGTCCTTACCATCTTTACATTATCAACGTAACTAACCAATCAAGGCAAAGAAAGACAAATGGGCAGTGATGCAATAGTCCTGGAATGCATTAATCCGGGTAGCCAACTATTGTTGTGTCTCCTCGATAGAAATTTGTGCCGTAAAGTATAGAAATAACCTTAAAAGAATGAAAATTACAAGCTTTTACAAGTCAGAAGTGCCACTTTCGGTTGATGGTAGTACTGAGTTTTGCATGGATAAAGCGGTTTATTTGAGCTCAGGGCGAGCACCTTGCGAGTTATCTTGATGAGAATGTGGAGCCTGTATGGCAGTTAGAAAAGCAGCCAAAATTCCTTAAAAGTTAATTCTTTGGAAAACTCCAATGTATTGAAAATAATAACGTGAGAGATTTTATCAGTTACCTTAGAAGTACTTCCAGTACTTGTTACAGATTACAAACATAGAGGATTTAGTCTTTCAATGTGATTTGTGAGTTTTAACTTCACTTGATAATGGTTTCTATTCGATTGAGACATAGGACCTGTCGATATTTTTGTTATCAAACTAGGCTCCAAAGCAGTATCAGGCATAAAATAGTGCATAAATCAATAGATTGCCCATAGCTTGTGTGTTTTCTTAGGCTGGATTCACCCATGGTTTCGGAGTAAACATTTTGTTTTCGTTTTTAGAGAGTTTGTTCTGAAACGATTCACCCACTTCGAACAATTGTTCTGGAACAACAAGGCTACCATATGAAATATGTTTGTTTCTATCAATTTTGCTTATAAAATTGAAGTATCTGGCAGCGCTGTTCAAATTGTTTCGAAACAAAAATTAAAATTAAACCAATCGAAGCTGAAATTATTCCAAAGCAAATTAACTCTCTTCCTCCTCTCTCTCGCTCTCTCTCAAAGAGAGAAACGTCAAAGTCCATATAAAAAAAAAACAAAAATTTGGTTCCGAAACCAAGGGTGAATCCAGCTTTAGTGTTCGTTATCTAGTAACTGTATTCTCGAAGTTGCCGCAGTCTAGTAGGTAGTGCGGACATCTCCAACAAAACAAAATTTGAAGAAATATATCTTTGGCGACTTTCTCTCAGCAGATTTTTGAAAGTAAATAGAATAAAAAAGTTCCATAAAAAATCTGACATTCGGAATCGACATTAAACTGTAGGTCCTGCCACTCATCTCATCCTTCCAACACACAGTGGTGTCGAAAGCATGCTCGTAATCCTGTCTGAAGGATTATAATGACCAATTATGGATGTATGCAAGTAAGTGTATGCTTTCTGACAATTGATTCTAGTCTTGAACTTGCACAAGCTGTATGATTAAGTTTGCCTTTAACAGCAAGAACTATGAAAGAGTATGGCATAGTTGTAGGTGGCATTGGTTGCTGTAAATGCCTTACACTGGCCAGTCGCAACATTTGTTGTCTGTATTTTCAAAAAAATATTTTATCGCTGCCATAAAATCGATTTACAATTTCAATATTACGAAATACTTATTAACAACGTCATTATCACTGTTGAAAAAAAAATGCTGTGAAGCTGTTTAAGCTCATCTACCAGTAAGCAGGGCTTCAACAACAATTCAGACAATCACCACTTAAACTGAAAGAAAACTAATCTATTCAATGATCAAAAACTCATTATATTAAATAATCTTTAATAATCGTTAAACAAAGCTACACAAAAACAACAACAACAACAACAACAACAACAAAAATGTAAAAAAATTGAGAAAAAAAATGCAAGAAAAAGTACCAAAAAACGAGAATCAACTTTAGGAGACGTAAATACACCAGCAAGAAGAAGTCTTACATTTAAAGAAGTAAGTAAATGGTTGTTGTTGTTGGCATAATGACAATAGTGTTAAGTTTCTACTTAAAGGAAGCGTGTGGTAAGGCATTGTGCCTGTCTGTCCGCGTGTTTTTTTTATGTCTATTAAACCATAAACTTTTTACTGAAGCTTAAAGATCTTTAAGCGATAAATATTCCACAGATCACGTATCTGATTAAAGCCAGTCTTTAAACTTTATTTACAATCTTATTACATTTGCTTGCTCTCTTTTCTTCTTCTTCTTCTTCTTCTACTTTTTTTTTTTTTTTTTTTTTTTTTTTTTTTTTTTTTTTGCCATTGACTACCAAAAAAAATCGCTTTTTTCTCACTTCCCTGATTCTGAAGTATTTTGTCGTTTTTTGTTTTGTCTTGTTTTTGGTATTTTGATTTTGGCTTTTTCAAGTGCATAATGAAAGTAAGCATTATTAAAACTGAATCGAGATTTTGTTGCACTTATTGCAGTTATTTTTGTTGTTGTTGTTGTTGTTGTTGGTTTTTTACTAACTTTTTGTTACAAAACGTCGTTTATGAGGCGTAATAATCTTAAGAAAGAAAAGAAAAGCAAAAAAAAAAACCGAATTTTTTTAGTCTTAAAAATAATGTTTTGATGGTTATGCACGCGCTCACGCGGCTAGACACGATTTGTTTTTTTTCTTTCCTCTAGAATCTACAAAAAGAGACCATTTTTCTTGCTTCTTCTTTTTTTTTTGTTGTTTTTGTACTTTACAAAGGTTATTTATTATCAAGTTTTGTATTTCGTTTTAATTGGCATCGAATTCACTTAAAACGTCTCAAATGAGTACATTTATGCCTTCTTTCCTTTACGTTTACGTTTACATTTACGTTTACGTTTTTTACTAAAATTTATCACACAACATATTGTATGCAATACACATGAAAATTAGAATGTTTTTTCTTTTGCTTACGGTTTACGGCCACAAATTAAAAAAACACCAGGAGGCTTCTATTTACCATACGCTAATTGGTAATCAAAGTTATGAGTTTTTTTTTTCTTTTCTTTATGAATTTTAAATTTAAAAGAACGTAAATAATTTTAAAATTTATTATGTTTTGCAGAATACCACATTGGAATAAAGAACTTAAAATTTTAAGAATGAAATGTTATTCGTTTTGTTCTAATTCCCAGTGTTTTTATCATACGATATGTAGGCGAAACAGGCTTGCTAGAATACAGTGCAAACATACATACATACATACATAATTGGCCATTATAACCCTTCAGTCAGCTGCCCACAACACTTATGTTGTGTGTGTGTGTGTGTGTGTGTGTTAATTTTATACATGAGTCGCTGAACCTACTGTTCTAGTCTACTCCGAACAACAGTATTTTTAAGAAACTTTTCATGGCAATTTTTTATTCACTTTCGAAGTTTTTGCCTGAAATCTGCTGAGACGAAGTCGCCGAAGAAATATTTTTTCTGACCTGGCATATTTACAGTGGCCTCATGACTTTGACAAAATTTGCTGGGATGTTACCGATCCACTTAACATCGAAAAGCGTCTAATATATCCCGAAAAAGTGTAGATTTTCCTCTGGCCATTGGTCTATATTTCAATGAAAATGACGTTGTCTAAGTTGTTAAGATATGAGCAATGGCCTCTCGTCTAATAAGCCAGCATACTACCTACCCGACTATGGCGACGTTGACGTACCCATATGTGAAACAAAATTTGCTGGAATGTCATCGATCCACTTAATAGCGTCTGAAAAGTGTTTAATATATCCCGAAAAAGTGTAGATTTTCCTCTGGCCATTGATCTAGGTTAGGTTAGGTCAGAGTGGTAGCCTTGATGCCAAAAGCTCACTTAAGCGCACATATCAGCCCGTTGTGACGCCACAGGTGAATGCAGTCTCTATACTGACCAAGTTCTACCAAAGCCAGGAAAGAAGAAGTTGGTCAGCGCAAGGGCTGCACATTATAAAGCATGACTATCCTACGCTGGAAAACCAGCCCGAAGATTTGATAAACGAAGCTATGTCCTTGACATCAACTGACAGTAGCTCCGTCAAGCTAATAAGGGATGGGGAACCAAATAACCTATATCTGCTCCTAGCAAAAGATGGTCATTGGCAAAGAAAGTGGACAACTCTGTCCTCTTCCTCAGCGGACCTGCACCCACAGCAGATGTCGTTGAATGGGAGCTCCATTCTCTCCGCATGTCTTCCCATAAGACAGTGACCAGTAAGCACAGCCACAGTGATTGAGATAATGCCACGACCATGTTCAAGTAACCGGTTGGTATGCCTTCTATCCATCAAGCGCCATTTAAGCATAGCGGTGGAGCAGGACTCTTCATTGACCTAGGATAGGTTGGCGTCCCGAATCACATGAAGCTGATGTGGCTACCGATATCGTTTGATGGGCTTCATTAGACTTATGCTTGTACGGTTTTCTTAGGGCTAAGGTGTATGCAAATAAGACGCATTTTACGGTGATTCTGGAAGCCTACATAAGCTAAGCCGTCGGATAAATTTGGCCTGATTTCTGAGATTGAGTCACATGAAGAAATATTTCGTCGGCACCTTCCTCTCAGCAAATTTCTGGAGGACACTGTGAAAATAAAAAGAAAATTATCGCAATAAATTTCTTAAAAAAAAAAAATCTGTCGTTCGTAGTCGACGTTAAATTGTAGGCCCCACCATTCATGCGTGCGAGAAGCTACGTCATAATCCTGAATGAAGGCCTGTAATGTTTGTTGGAATTCTATTATCATAGGAACTGTGCATAACTGTGGCAACAGAATGATTAGCTATACGTGCGCAAGTGAACTTTGATGTCGGAGCTACCAATGGAAACTTATCTTCCTACCAAATGGGTCTTTCAAAACAAAAACAAAAAATGTCTTTGATTTGCTTAGATTTAAAGATAGAAAGTGCTTAATTGAAGACTTTTTAACATGTTTAGTTAGCATTTTTTATTAATTGTACCACAGCCATAATAATTTCATGCCACCAATTGAGAGCACACATCCTTGGCCGAAAATACCGTATGGTAGGTGCAGTTAAATGTCACTGTCAAATTAAAATTATTGAAAGAAAAAATTATGAAAATTCGTATATCACGGAACACCCCTTTTATTTTATCACTCCCCCACCCCCCTCGGGATAATAACGGATATTTTTCAATTTTAATCAGAAATTCCATTATTTGTTGGTCAATTTCAACACCTGTTTTCAACATTGTATTCATAATTTGCGTGTCAGTTATTACCTTCCCCTCCTTCGTTCTTCTAATTTTAATGAACGAAATAATCTTTGAAAATTAAAAATGAATTGAGTTTCATAAGAAAATTTCCTCCCTCCCTCTATTCTTATACGTAATTGGTCTGAACTATTGAATAAATTATTCGAAAATGACATGATAAAAACACCAACAACAACACCAACAATGGTGGTTATTAACAATAATATCATATTAAATTTTAAATAAAATACAGTTATTGCCATAATTTGTTATTAACAAAGTCAACACTTCATATCAAAAAGTTAGGGCAACAACAGAAAAATAGAAAAAAAAAGAAAAAGAAAAATAAACCCACGGCCAGGCCAGTTAGTCAGTTAGTCAGTAGTTACTCAGTTCACATGCATTTAAATTGTCAAATTAGTATCTCACAGGGTGGGTATGATTATAAATAATTCTATTGATAAATATATCGTGTGTGTTTATTTATTTGGTCAAAAAAAAAAAAAAAAATAAAATGAAATTGAAATTCAGGTGAAATATGAATTATTAACTCTCAATTGATATGTATTTTGTATTGAATTCGATTGAATTGAACTCCTTTTTTTTGACCATGTGCAATTGCGGGTGTATTGTATACTAACCATTGCTTGGGTTATTATTTCCTTTAATTTTTTATTTCTTATTTGAGGTTTTCCACATGATTGATATTCGTTTTCTATAATAATTTCGCTTCCTTACCATATAACCAACAAAACAACGTTCGTATGTATAATTCTCATAAAATTAAAACCAAAATGGAATGAAAATATAAAATTGAACTGCATTTCGCGGAGGAGAAAAAAAATATTAAAATTGGAAATTCGTTTGACTTTTATTACCATATCCATACCATCCATATCCATCCATATATCTGCTCTTTGGAATTAAAAATCACATGCCGTACTAACAGAATCGAGGGTAGGCAGATAAATTAATAATTTTTTAAGCGTTAAATTCACATTATAGAGTGAGTATTTACTTTATTAGTGTTTAAGCCCCTTTATTAAGAACAGTTATCTTTATTTGGATTGCATCGTCCTGCTAAAACCACATGGTTTTCATTCAATTCCGTCCAAAATAACTTCGTAATCATACTGCTTGCCCTTGACAGTATTGAGCTGGCCAACGTCGATCTCAACGAAATATAGACCGTTAGCTTGCCTTTGAGTGTAATAACTTAGACAACGTCTTTCTCACCCATGAACCAATTGCCATTCGAAAATCATCCACGCCAAACAGTGACTTTTTCGGCATGCATTAGTCATGTCGCTTTTCGTTGTTAAGTGAATTGATACATGCATACATAATTGGCCATTACAACCCTTCAGTCAATATTACGGCCTAGCTTCTTCACACCACTTATGTTGTGTTAATTCCATACATGAATGGCGGGACCTACAGTTTAAAGCCGACTCCGAATGACAGATTTTTGAAACTTTTCATGGCAATTTTATTTAATCTCAGAGTTTTTGTCAGAAATCTGCTGAGAGTAAGCCACCTGACCGGGGATTCGAACCCTGTCCTTTCGTCTAATAAGCCAACACACTACCTACTAGACTACTGGATTAATATCATACCAAATTCTATAATTTTGTGTCACATATGGGTACGTCGTAGAGGCCATAGTCTAGTAAGTATTATATTGGCTTATTAGGTCTGTGGCCACGCTTCAAACCCCAGATCAGACATATCAAACCAAACATGAAAAATTTTTTTCTTTTGGGCGACTTCTGTAATTTTCTGCCAGAAACTCAGAGAGTAAAATAAAAGATTGCCAAGAAAAGTTTCTTAAAAATCTGTCGTTCGATATTGACTTTAAAGAATACGTTCCACCACTAATGGCTTATTACTCATTCACATAATATGAGTGCCGTAAGAAGCTATGTCGTAATCGTAAATAAATGGTTAAAATGACCAGTTCAGTACTTAACTAAGTTTTTCCCAACATGTTTATTAAGAGTTCTGATAACAAACTTTCTTATAAACCGCCTAAGCACTACAATGTTTTCGAGGCGAAGATCAGAGCCATTTTGAAAATGTGCGCAATGTTTGTTAGGTGGCGGAATTTTCACTGAAAATCTTTTGATTTATTTGGACCGTCAGTTTGCGCTTAAGTATCTTAATGAACATTTTCAGCTTGTGCTTGTGTATTGCCCATTGTCGAAGAGGTAACTCTATGTGGATAACTGGACACACAGATAGCGCTTGAAATTGTATTGCTGCTGAGCTAGCCAGAGCCGATACGGAGACCGCAATCTCCTGCAAATTATAAAGCGTAGCTATTTCGATTATCTCAGTTAAATTGAATATTATGCACTCATTTTAATCTTAAGATCATTCCATTGGCAGCTGTGGGGTACATGCAGTAGCACTTCTAACCATAAATCACAAGGTCATTCATTCCACAATAGTGCTTATCACCATCCACTGTGCATGTCGAAAGCCTTGACATGACATTTCCTTAAATAACTTCTGCATGAGCTGATATGGTGGAAGAGATTGTCTTTCACTTCCTGTGTTAGTACATTGCCACTGCCATACGCAATTACACTGGAAGAGAAAAACTGCTCCTTTGAAAATTGAAACAAATTTCATCCCATCAGTCTGTGTTTATCAGTGATTCAATATATTTCCGTGGGATTTACATTTTTTTCTTAGCCACTGTAGTTCGGCTCGCTATTTTCTATTTTCCCATTGGATAGACATTTGATAACAAAACCAGGCTAAAATCATACGATAGCAGAACCTACAGATTTATGTGTTAATTACAAACAATTCATAGTAAAAAGCTTTTGCAAAAAGTTTTCCCCTGATCTAATATTAGTTTCAAATCCAAACAGGTATATTCCATAAATTTGACTTCAGAAGGAAATTATTTTTAAATCGTTCCCTGAACTATTTACAATGCTCTACATGCAGCGATCGAACGTCCCATTGTGTATATAACGTTACTTCTACATCGCGATTTGTTTAATTCCTGTCTACATTACCTTTCTTTCTATTTATACTTCATTCATGTAAAGTCCGACAACTTCCAGAACTTACTGTTACTTACTGTTGTCTTGTTATTGTTTTTCAATGAAGTGCAGCAAAATGTAACAAAAAAATTTTTCATCTTTTTAAAACTTCCGCGAAACCATGACCTCAAAGCTAATAGCCCAACTCTCTACCAACTAACTACCAAGGCACCCAGTTGAGTTATGTTGAAACTTATTCTGTCATCACTTTTCCTTCCTTTCTAAACCACCTTGAAGCTCCAATTTCAAATCGACCTCATGTATCTGGTTTTAAGAGTAGTAACTCTCAATTTTACTTTCCGTTGTCATAAACGAATAAATAAATAAGTTTTCTAAGCACCTTTTCTCTACCTCACCAAGTCATCAAATATAAAAAAAAAAGTATTTGCCGAATACAGTTTGGTTGTTTGGCTGCATAAAGCAATTGATTTGGGCGCCACTTGTTTGCAGTTGTAATATGTTTGCGGCAGCATTCGCAAGTCGCAACAAAATATTCACATTTGCCTGTGCATTCAGCAAAACTCCACCTCCAGAGAAGTTTAAATGGATTTGAAGCTTTTTTTCTTTTCTGTTTTCTGCTTGGTTTTTTTCCCCCAAAAATTTCTTTAAAAGTGACTGCTTCTTGCAACATAAGTAATGATGGTGCATTGGCAGTGGTTTTGTGCAACAAACAACAACTATAAATTAAATCTTTGCATATTATTGTATAAATTAAATTTGTTTACATCTCAGCCACGCCTCTTTCCATTCATATTTAGCATATTAACGCCCCCCAAAACTATATGAGATTTGAAAACAAAATGATTCTTAACTCTGTGTTATCTGAAGGCAAATGCCATTATCGGTGTAATCGCTATGATCATTATCATTGTGATTATCATCATCATGGTCGTTGTCGTCGTCATCGTGTTTATTGTCGTTGTGGTTGTCGACGTTGCTCTCGTTTGCTGTTTAATTATAGTTTATCGTATTACCATAACCTAAAAGAAATCCTTTAAAATCACATTGCAAATCTGTTGTTGCAACTGTTTTCCAATGCTACCATCAAATGCTGCATCCATACATATGTTGTGCATTGTGTCATTGATTTGTTTGCAGAAGAGCAACATACACAACATACGTGCAACGTTGTTGTTACCGGAGAGAGAGAGAGAGAGGTCGTTGTTGTTTAAATTAATTGTTGGGTTGCATTTAGCGATTTGTGGCTTCAATAAATCAATTTGCCAAAAGGGTTTAAACGACGTTAACAACAGCTTTGCCCGTACAGACTCCAGTCGTCGAATATGTTAATGGTACACCATACTACGATGACGATGCCGACGACTCATCGCTGGCTGTCTGTGATTGTTTAAATATTTATAAGAAATTGCACAACCAACCAACCAAACAACCAGCCAACGAACTATTGAGTAATCGTTTCGTATTTATTTGAATAACCAATAATTTTTACTTTAACCAAAAGCAACAGCAACAACAACAACAACAACAATAACAAATTATTGATTTCATAATAACACAGTATTTGATTTGTGGCAACATCAGTAAAAATGAAATATTTGGTATTCGATTACCCAATAAATACAATCGCAAAATAAATTTACAATTGTGGCCAACAAGCTCTTCTTAAAATAGATTCATTTGCATTGCCTTTTTAGAGGAACTCGTAATTATCTTTAGGCATCTGAATAACCGATTGAAAGTAAACAGAATTTAAATGTTTTGCATAAGGGTTACCCTGTGCTGGGTCTCAAGTCATGTAAGAATTCGAAACAATCATGAACTTGAGAGGAGGTAAATTTCAGCCTCCCTGATGGGTTAACCTCTTCTATGGAATGGAAAAGTATGATAGGTTCCCTCAGTGAATAGGAAAATAGAAAGAGGCAAATAATCTTATCAAATTAAACGAATTTTATTGGCTAATTACTGTAGGATAATTGCCGTAGTCCAGCAGGTTGTGTGTTGAAAAAATTTTTCTTCGACGTCTTCCTCTCAACAGATTTCCGGCCAAAAATTCTGAGAGAAGATAAAAAATTGTCGTGAAAAAGTCAGTCATCTGAAGCCGACCTTAAACTGTAGGCCCCGCCACTCATGTAAAAAATAACACACACAACATAAGTGCTAAGAGAAACTAGATTGTAAACCTGACTGAAGGGTTGCAAGGTATGTTTGTATGAAACTATAGCGCTTTATTAAGTGCCATATAGTTCCCGTAATATGAACAATGAGAGTTTTCTAAGAGTGTGTCCACACAACCAGAATGATTTTCTACTTTTTGGAAACTTTACAACATTTTTCAGTATAAACTTTCATACGTAAGGATATAGGCGGTCATATAGGATATGGTATTGGTATAGACTTTCTATAGTTGCCGTAATTTAGTTGTTTGGGTGTTAACTTATTAGATGCGAGGATTCAGTTCAAACCCCAGGTCAGACATTTCCAACTAAACGAAATATGAAACGAAATATTTCTTCGGCGACTTCCTCTCAGCGGATTTCTGGCAAAAACTCTACAAGGAAATAAAAATTGCCACGAAAAGTTTCTCACAAATATTCATCGTTCAGAATCGATTTTTTAAACACTCGGGTCCCGTCACTCATTTGTAAAATTAACAGACACAACATAAGTACTGTGAGAAGCTAGGTTGTAATCCTGACTAGAGGGGTTATAATGTATATTCCTCTATGGCAGCATGTTGCAGAGTATTAGGCTGAAAAAGGCCTCTAAAGAAGTGAGCATGTTTTTTGGTTTTTTTTTTGATGATCTCTGGAATCCAATTCACAAACTATATGCATACATACATACGTAAATTTATGGCCATTACAACACTTGGTTGGGATTATTGCCGCGATGCTTACATGTATCCATAAGTGACTGCATCTACAGTTTAAGGGTTAATAAGCATAAAAGATTTAAGAAACCTTTTCACGGCAATTGATTTACTCTCAAAGCTTTTGCTTGAAGACTGCTGAAATATCAGAGTTGAAGTTTGAACTGTCAAGATCTCGTCTAGTAATACAATACACTACTCGCTAGACTATGGTGACAGCTATGTGTACTGCAGTTCCATAACCGCTTAGTAAGGTTACATGAAAAAAGATTTTCATCCAATTTCTTAATCCTTTAGTATCCCTGAGAAGGTGGTCCAACTTAGTTTATTTTCTTTTTATGTTCCTTGCTTCATTTCAATCTCATTTATCAGGTTTTAGAATGACAGTGTTGCCACCTTTCATTCCCTAGAATCAAAGTTTTTTGTGGTAATGTATTGGGTTGTTGTAGCAAGTTTTACTCTTTACTCTATCAGAGTTGATGTTTGAACTTTCGATATCTCAATACACTACTCACTAATGCTATGGCGACAGCAGCTATGTTTACTACAATTTCATGTTACTAAGCGGTTACATGAAATAAGAATTTCATTAAATTTTTTATTTCTTCAGTAGCCCTGAGAAGGTGGTCCAACTTAATTTCTTTTATTTTCTGTTCTTTCAATTTCATTTATCAGGTTTTAGAATGACAGTGTTGCCACCTATCGAACCAAAATGTTGTGTGATAATGTCTTGGGATGTTGTAGTAAGTTTTACTCTTTCCGAGTAGAGTACCCTCTATGAGTTACATTATCTGAAGAGGAAACCCAGTCTCTTCTAATAAAAAATTTTGCAAAGTATTGCTTGCCCACGCCAATGTCATTTTCATATTACCTTTCCAAAATCTAGTTTTAATTAAAAAAAAAGCAAAACAACAAAACAAAACAAAACAAAAATTCTCTAAAATGTCATGCCAAAACAAAAAAATTTTTTTTTTTTTTTTCGAAAAAATATTGCAAATAATACGGATTTGATTTTTTAACGCTTCAAACAAAAGCGGCCGCCTTTTGATTATCGTATACGAGCGGGTAGCGAGAAAGGGGCAAACACATACAAAAAAAAAAAAAAATTAAAACTAAAGTAACGTCAAGACAAGAAGAAGGAGAAAAAAAAAACTTCTGTGTGTCTAAATGCACATCCATCAATTTCTGACGCTTTCATCATCGTCATCATCAACCGTAAGAAAACTGGACAATAACAACAACAACAACAATAAGAACAAAACCAAAGTTTTGTGATTCTTTTTTTATATAAAAGTGAAGAAACAAAACTAAACTGAAGTGAACAGAATCGAACAGCCAGCTTAACATCCAGCATCATTGTCATTCACATGTTAAACCCCAACATCAAGTGAAACAAATCTCTTCTTGGCCAATACTACTTACTAGCCCATACAGTACAACAGTAGCAATAAACTTCGTTTTAAGTCTTTGGTTTTGGCTAAAGAATTATGAAGCCAATGCTTAAGACCATCATCATCATATGTGATCATCACAAACAAGATGACAACAAAAAGCATAGGAAATAAACATGAAGAAAGAAAATGATGATTTGCTTTTGATTCAGGATTTTTGCTGCTTCTGTTCAATCTGTTGAACAATTGTAATCAGCATTTTCTTGTTGTTGCTGTTGTTGTTGTTGTTGTTGCTGGTGTGTTGCTCTTACGCATTTAAATTGTTCTGCTAGCGGTCAGGATCAAAAAAAGAAAAAAAAACAACGGAAGGTTAATGCAGCGGCTACTGCTGCTTTATTTGAATCAGAAAAATATTTTCTTTTCCCTTCCCTTCCCTTCCTTTTTTTTGCTTTTAAATTTGCAACTTTTTTCTCCTCTCACAAGAGTTAATATTGCTTTTGCCTCATTTGCGTTGGAGTTACTGTTTGTTGCCTTCGTTAAGGTCATTTTCGTTTTCGTTATTGCTATTGTCGCATAATATTGACATCTTTTCGTCAAATCATTCATTTTACCGCTTGAAGACGTGCATAAAAAATTGTTTTTTTTTTGCTTATGTTAGTCCCTTCAAAAAAAAAAATGCAAAAAAAAATGAAAAGATTTTTATGCAAGAAAATGTTCGTTTGGATGACAAAATTTAAATCAGAAACATTCAATTCAATTCGAGCATAATAAGGAAAAGGGTATACAAATACAAATGTCGGCTGCTTGATGTTTTTGTTAAAAGAAATTTTAAATACAGGGTTGCCAAGTAGAATATGAAGGTCTGTCCTAGTGGGATTTTTTAAAAGCTGTTAAAAACTTTCAAGATAGTCTTTTGAGAGCGAATCAAGCTATAATCCAGAAGGGTAAGATATTACCCCACTTTTTTAGCAATTCCGTCTCATAAAAAATTGAGCGCCCAGGATACTCACATAATTGAGTATTACTCAAGCTTAAAACCTAGCTTTTCACATAACTTATGTTATGTGCAATAGTTTTATACATGCGACAGATTTTTGAGAAAATTTTCAAGGCAATTTTTTATTTACTCTCAGAGTTTTTGCCAGAAATCTTCTGTGAGCAAGTCGCCTTAGAAAAAATTGTTGGGTCTTGCGTTTTGAACCGCGGCCTCACGTCTAATAAGCCAACTCACTACCTACTAGACTGGGTCAACTTCATTAAGATAAGCTTTTAAATGGAAGTCATTGAAGGTATTGTGACAAGCTATTGTCCAGGAAGCTAAGATATTTTTCCCACACTTTTTAAACAATTTATGGATTTCGTTTCACAATAAATTAATCATCGTTTGCAGGCAAGAATAAATTTTTAATTTATTCTGCTCTGCTGGGAAACTTAGTCTATTGAGAATGTTCGAAAAAAATGGAAATCAGAATGGAAAGGTCTGGACTATTATTTTCAAAATGGCTGCCACACAACACGTAGTCGAGCGAGAACGATCATAATGGAAAAATACGGCCACAGGTCCTATTCAAAACAATTAATTTTTGTCTCCACGTAGGCTAACGTAGAAGTTGTCGTAGTCTAGTACGTAGCAAGTTGGCTTATTAGACTTGAGGCCATGGTTCAAACCACAATTCAAACACTAACAGACTACGGGGAAAAATTCTGAGAGTAAAAAGAAAGAATTGTCATGACAAAATTTTTCAAAAAAATCTGTCGCTCGGAGTTGTCTTTAAAATGTAGGTCATGCCACTCATGTATAAAATTATCACACACAACATGGGTGCATGAATGTATAGTGAGCGTCAAAAAAAACATATACATTAATAAAGTACCGTTATTTTTATTTTAAAATTGCAACAACAACAACAAAAATATACAAAAAATACAAAAACTCTTGAAAAATTGTCAAATTTTTTCGGGCACTCTCCTTAAGTGGTAAAAGTTGAGTTTGTAAGAATTGTTAGAATTTAATCTATAGTGTACAGTTTCTTTTGACGCTCACTGTATATATATATATAGATGTCCAATGTGCTTAGTTTTAGCAGCTCATAATGCATTACATCATTCTGCTCCCACCAAGTAAAGGGCATTATCTTGGCATCCAATAGACCTGCCGGTGAATGAATCCCACTGCTTTTAAACGCTTTCAAATGGTTACTTAAATGGCCTCTTCAAGCATCTTGCGCTTGGCCTCTTAATCGCGTTTATAATCTATTATCTTCAAATTTCTTTGACTGAATGTTTTTGACCGAACGCTCTTTATTTTTAAAGCCAAAATGATTATTTAAGAAAATCTGTTGGCAACTCCTTTCATCACAATCTAAATTGATGGCCATAAATCCTAAAAATTTAAAAATGATGGTAACGTATGCACCACTTGTACCACTTCAAAGGCTCTCCTCTTAGCCAAGCATTATTTTTTTTTTTACTTTGATTTCGTTTTGATGAAATGCCAATACTTATATTGAGCCAATGATGTTAATGTGTTCCTAATGCTAATAAATTGTGGCTACTGTATTTTGCAAAGGCCAAGAAAAACAACAACAACAACAAAAAAAAAAGAGAATTTGAAATAATTTTTCTGTTTTTGTTGGGGTATAACGGTCGGCAAATTTGAATAGAATTTGAAATGCCATTTGAAAGTAAGGAAGAAAAAAGAAGAATACCTGAGACTGTTTTCTTTTGAAAGAATTTCAAACTGTCTGCCATGGTTTTTCTAAATACGATAATTTCGCAGCCTACAATATTAAGGAATTTAAAGCCTTTCGTTTGGGTTTCAATACCTTGTTGTCCCCCTTTTTTTTTTGTAATATTTTGTGAATATTTTGCGGTCGTTAAGAATAAAAGCATGAGAAAGTAAATGGTTTGACCAATGTTTGGTCAAATAAAATCATAAATTCCAAACATGTTGCCAAACAAATATATTTTGCCAGAAATGGCTTCTGCTGTTGCATGCTTGCTTTGGCATAATTCTGGGGCAAAAAAAAAACAGAAGAGAAGAGAAACAAAATAAACATATTCTTTGTTTAATAGATCAAGTCATTAAGGAGTAAAATAAAGTGGCAATAGAAACAAACAAAAAAAAAAAAAACGAATGAGAAATTAAAAAGAAAAAAGTTATAATTACTGCCACTATGCCACAATGTTAGTTGCTGCATACAACTTCTTGCCCTTCTTGCCAATGATAGCTGAAATATCATTTCAACTTTTCTTTTTTTTTTCTATTTTTTTTCTCTCATTTTCTTTTTCTTTTCCTTGCAAATGGCCAAGTCGAACTCATTAAAATGATAAAATGTTATTGTAACAGTTTGGAATAATTAAATATGAAATCAAGTACGTCTACAATACATAGGGTATGATAAGCAATTCATACGCAAAAAAAGTTTTAATAATCGACAGAGCTGATAAGACCGACAGGGTGGAGGGATAAGAAATATCCTTGTCTGGTATACACAATAAAGATGATTATTTTCATAAATGTTTCTATGAAACTATGAAACAATGAAAAGTGTGCATAAAGAATGTTAATTTTAATGAAATTTAATGAACACGTTTAATATGAGGAATAGTCGATTTACAGAGATCAGCTTAGAAAAGTTGAATAGAGTTTTAGACTTAAAGGGTCTCTGCTGTAATTTTTCAATTCAAGAGTTCTTACTCATTTAAATAATTTACACCGTAAAGCTCTCAGAGCGGATAACATCAACAATGAACATCCTTAAGCTAATGTCACTTCTTGATCAAGGGCGATCATAATCAATATACTCATCACAGAGCGCATTATATCCAGGTAACGTCCGATGTTGTTGCTATCATTTCACAATAAAACAACCACCCGTTTAGCTGAAAATCACTTATCAGAGAGACTGAAATAATCCAATGGAAATAATATTAGACGATGTAATGAGACACTTCGTGACAGCCTTAAGTTCCTTAGAATGGAAACGTTATTGAATTGTTTTTGTAATGAATTCCTTCGCCTGGATTTAGAGGACCGTAAGCGCGTATATGTCAATATGGAACAAGAATATTTACATGAAATCACCATAGTCTAGTAGGAAGTATGTTGGCCTATTAGACCTGAGGCCTCGGTTCAAATCCCAGATCAGACATATTCAACTAAAGGAAATAAAAAAAAGAAATATTTCCTCGGCAACTTCCTTTCAGCAGATTTGTGGCAAAAACTCTAAGAGTAAATAAAATTGCCATGAAAATTTTCCCAAAAAAATCTGTCGTTCGGAGTCGACTTTAAACTGTAGGTCCCGCCACTCATGTATGAAATTAACACACACAACATAAGTAGTGTGAGCAGCTAGGCCGGAATCCTGACTGAAGGGTTGTAATGGTCAATTATGTATATTATGTTATGAAGGTTTTAGTTTACTCAATCCTAATCGGGTCCTCGATTTGCTGTATCACTATAATACCTCCACAAACCTATTGCCTTGTCAAACTTTAGGTTACCGCTCAGCGTCAACAAAAACAATTCCCTGCTCAAAACCTAGATTTATGTTCTATGATGCGTTAATACCGCACAGTTTCCAAGCATGGGTTCTGATGATTTAATTTTTACATTTTCACAGTGCTCTGGCAATGGACCGATAACTAACCTCTGGTTATTCTAACATAGTCTGATTCATGACTCAATTCTGCTCTGATTAGATTACTTAAAATCCATTTGATTTCTAAAGAGTCTCTGTTTTACACCGGTGCTGTGTATATCTTTCCACATGCGTCTTTCCACTCTTTAGGTTCTGATCACATCAGCGGTATGGATTTTGTCCTCCTTGCAAACTCAGCTGCATGTAATGTAGGTAGCTACCAATTCTCATATGTCCATGGGCACAGCAATTGGCAATCCTGTTTCCCTCACCCTAATACAGCTTCCATGAACAATTCTGCACTATTTTCAAGATAACTTCTTATGATCCAAGTGCTCAAATGGCGATCTCGAATAATATTATTATGTTCCTTCTTTACATACATAACGTACATAATTGACCATTGAATGGCCATGAAGGGTTGAGTCAGGATTACGGCCTAGCTTCTCTCTCCCTTCTTTAGCTTGTTCTATACAAATTAAATTGAACACATCTTTGGATGACATAGACTTCCGCTAGGACTAGTAAAATTTCTCTTTGGGACCAAAAATATACGCTCATGTGCCAATATCTGGCCTTGTGTCAACCATACACCTTAGGATGACGTCTTTTTCAAAATAGTCTCGAGGTAACTGCATTCGATTTCATGTTCGAAGTCATGTTGTGGGGAATTATTTCTTAACGCCTACTACTGATTCCTTTCGGAAGATAGTAAAGAAGCATGCTATCAGCCACTCGAAGGTTACCATAATTTCCAACACTCCGGTCTTCACTGCTGTGCATGGCGAACGTAAATCTTTTAAAGCTTCCAACGCTGCAGAGAAAGTTGCCGTTGCATCAGTTATACGAGCACAGGAAAGTTTCTGGATCTTATCCAAATTCCTTTTTTTTTTTTTTTCTATTCACCCAAACTATGGCCATCATCACCATGTTACTTCCCCAGGGTTTCTCTGAAAGCCTTCCTTATGCACTGTGCACATATTTTCGAATTTTTTAAAATTTATTTTCCAAATTTTTTTTCTTAACGGATCCACTCACAGCTGCTTTAAAACAATAATTATTGTCAATATTTTTTTTTATTCAATTTCAATTAAACTATCATGCCCATTATTATTGTAATAGACTCTTAGTACTTATATTGGCACTGATCGGCAGCATCTTAAACCAAGTGCATGATGATGATGTTTAGTTTAGCAAAACAAACGTTGTGGCGCAGCGTTATAAATTTCCAAGTAATTAATTGAGAAGTGAATTGAAATGAAGTGATGAGTTAATAATGGCGACCACCCCTTCCTTTCAAGTTTAAGACCACGGCAAAGCATTGGCTTGAGAGAATAACAGCAGCACAGCACAAATACTGTCAGCGATCAAAGCAATTTCAAATGGTTTTATGGCTGGGACCGAAAGATAAAACTTATGATTAAAACACGTTCCTTCTAAGCAACATTACAACGTTTGTAGCATTTCTTTTCTGTTGTTTGTTTTTTGTTTTTTTTTTTATTAAGTTTAATCAACAACAACAACAACAACAAAAACAACAAGTTAATCGAAATACGACACTTAATGAATATTGATAAATGGGGCGTTAAAAGAGGCGTATTTAACTATCACAATAACAACAACGACAGCAGCAGCAACAAGATTTAATTTACAACAAAACAAAACGAAAAACAAAACAAAAAACGAAAATCAAATACGTTTGTAAAACACCTTCAAAGACGGACTACAACAACAATAACAACAACAACAAGTTAAAAAGCTTGTACTTGTGGCAATAAAATGGTATGACAATTCTATTAGTAAGTACGCTGTTGCTGTTGTTGTTGTTAATGTTGTTGTTGTAGTTTTTATTTATTGGTTTTAGTTTATTTTTGTTTGTTTGTTTGTTTTTTTACAAACCCCACCTCATAAATTTCAAAATCAACTCTAATTATACTCTTATTGGGTATTGGATGTTGAAAGAAGTTTTGACGGTAGCTGAAGGTGTTAAGAAATTAAAAATAATGAAACGCAGGTGGCATATTTAAAAGGCTTCATACATATACAATTGGTCATTACAACCCCTTAGTCAACATTATGACCTAGCTTCTCACACCACTTATGCTGTGTGTGTTAATTTAATACATGAGTGGTGAGACCCATAATTTTAAAGCCAACTCCGAACAACAGATTTTTTGAGAAATTCTCATGACAATTTTATTTACTTTCAGAGTTGTCAGACATCATCTGAGGGGAAGTCTCCCACGAAATATTTTTTTTCCTGTTACGTTTGTTGAAGATGTCTAACCTGGGGTTTTAACCAAGGCCTTACTGGACTACGGCAACTTCACTAAACAATTGGTAAAGCTCGCTATGCAACTTGTGTTGAGCGTATTGGTGAAGAACTTTAGTCTTCCAGTCGAACCCTTTCCCACAAGCTGTTTGCTTAATGATTGTGTTACGCTCTTTTGGAAGGTCAAAGGGTTTCTATGCAGACTTTTTAAAGGCCCAGATGAAGCAACAATTTTTCCCTCTTCTCTGCAGTTCATATAAGAATTACTCGGATTGTTCTGGGGGCCTGACTTGTGTTGGGCGTATTGATGAAGAACTTATTTCGTTCAGTTGAAACCTTTCCCACAAGCTGTTTGCTTAATGATTGCGCACTTTTGGAAGGTCAAAGGCTTTCTATGTAGACTTTTTGAAGGCCTAGATGAAGCAATTTTTCCCTCTTCTCTGCAGTTCATACAAGAATTACTCGAATTTTTCTGAGGGACTAACGCAACCTAATTGAGTTATAAACATACGTAGAAAACTTTGTCCGAATTTTTTTTCCTCTTACCCCTAATACCGCCACAAATGAAAAGCAAACAATAATTTCAACCAAAATCAATTGCAATCGCAACAAATCTTTCCAAATGTTGTGTTAAACAACAATGTATTGTTGAAATATTAATTACTATTCGCATTTGTTAATCAGTTTTTAACTGCCCTCACTCTCTCTCTCTCTCTCTCTGGCGCTCTCTCTCTCTTTTTCTCACAGCAGGTAATTGGAGGATATTATTTACGAGATCCAAATATTGGTGATGGGCAGCAACCGCCCATATTTTTTTCCTTTAATTTTTGTTTTTTTTTTTGCTTCTCACATGACCGCTAGAAGAAACATAGACAAGCCAACAACAATATACAACTACTAAACCAGCGATTGTCAAACTGTTGACAATGTGAGTCAGTCATTTTTATTTATTTAACAAAACGACAGTTAATTGAACTGACAAATAAACGAATAATAATAAAAAATTTGTAATTGTGTGTGTGTGTGTTGTGTGTGTTGTGTATCCATTATCTATAATTTTCAAAAAAGTTTCAAGAAGTTTCTACTCTTTAAAGTTGACTTTTAATAATAAGTTGGGAAAAATGCTTGCATTGCCTCGCTCTTACTGCGACTGCATGCATCTGTTGTCACTTGGTAAGCTGGTCAAGAGTGATATTTTTTAAAGCCCATTCGGCTGCCATATGAGTACTTACTATACACTATTAAATCACATGGTATGTTGCTGTTGGCCATAAAATTGTCATAAATGAGCATGAGTATTAGGATTTTTATGAAATTGATACAACAATTGTCGACAATTACAAACGACAGTTTGGCAGTTAGAAAATTTACACAATTTTTCTTCTCTGTTTTTCTTCTTATTTTCATAACACAAATACATGGCGTTTAAAGCAAACCAAACAAACAAAAATGAAAAAGAAAAAAAATTTAATTTTTATTTAATTTTGTCATCTTTAAAGATTTTGAAATATTTTTCCATTTTAAAATTGTTGTGGCATTCCATTTAAAATGCTGTTTTTTTAAAATTGAATTTTAATTACTTTTTCGAAGTGCTGAGAAGTCATTTAAAAATTTTTTTTATTTGCTGACAAGAAAAATATGTTATTTGAAGCAGTTTTAAATTTGAAAAAAAAAAAAAACTCAAACCGCAAATATTGTTATTCTCGGAAAATGTTCAAGGAAAGTTATGATGAATTTTATGCCATCAGTCCTAGTCGAAAACAACTAAAGTCCTTCAGATATGGGCATAATAATGCCTCAAAAGCTTAGCTCCATTCTCCATGGAGATACATGGAAGCTATGTACCAACGTCAGATTCTAAATCAGTTAACGACGTGCTTATTTGTATTTGATTTTTCAGTTTCAGTTTTTTTTTCTGCACAAGAAAAATTTTCGTGACATGTGAGATTTTCAAAATTATCAGTAAATCTTGCCATTTATCATGAATACATAAGCAAATGAGTAACACTTGCAATTATCTTCAAAAAATTAAAATTCAGTCTCGGAACTACTTTGATTTGAAAAGCAGTCAAAGGTAATTTAAAAGGGATGACAGTATCCAAAATGATGGAATATTTTTTGCGACAGCATCAATGCATTGTATTTCTTCAGGAGTGACAAAACATATCAAAATTGCAGTTACTTTTCGATGATTACGATCAAATTTTTTGATCAAATTGGCAATTGATTAACATGTGGTTTCAAGGAATTCTCCATTTTTGGAAGTTGCCGTAGTCAAATAGGTAGTGTGTTGGCTTCTTAGGCATGAGGTCACAGTTCCAAGCCCAGTTTAGTCATTTCCAACCGTAAGATGGAAAAAAATATTTTTTCGGTGACTCCTCTCAGCAGCAGATTTCTGGTAAAATCTCTGAGAGTGACTAAAATTGGGTTGAAAAAATTACACAAAAAAAAAACGTCGTTCGGAGTCGACTTTTAAATTGTAGATCCCACCACTCACAACATAAGTGGTGTAAGAAGCTAGATCGTAATCCTGCCTAAAGGATTGTAATGAATAAAGAATTATGCATGTTAGGTTACGTACACAAATTTTTATGTGCGACAAATTTTTGGCTCAATGGCTCATATCGCGTATGTGGTTTGAAGAGCAGTCGAGTAGTTTAAAAGCTAACAATGCACCCTGAATGTTGCAATATTTTTTTTGCGTTTTGTGGGCCGTCACCTTCATTTCATTGTACTTCTTCAGAAGTGATAAAAATTTCAAATCTACAGACATCTTATGATGACTGCTTCCTTTTTTTGATCAAGATGTTAGGCTTTTCCTCTTGCTTGACATGTGGTTTCAACAAAAAACTCATGAACTTCATCAGAAAAGGGAACTTTTTGTTGAGAAATTCATATCACCATTTGGAATTGAAATTATTAGACGCTATGGTCATGCAATTTAGAACTTCTAATGGTCAGCCACAAATTGTAATTCAGTGGAATATAGGAATTGAAATCGAATTTTTCGTAATGCTAAGCAAAAAAAAAAAAAAACTTTTGTCAAACTGCAAACTAATGGTCGTAAAATAAGCATCAGGAGCAATATATGAACTGACTGGCAGACTTTGGTTTCCATAACTTCAAGACCTTTGCCACCATTGCTAATATTAACTTTGGGTTTCTATATCTTGGTAATCCTACAGTGATCACGCCATCTTACCCTTTAAAAAGTAGTGCTAACTCTCAAAAGGCTTGAAATATCTAACAAAACTGAATTTTTAAATTGAAAACACACGAATATAAACCACAGCAATCTAGGGTCGAATTCGAAAAAGGAGAGAGAAGTTTTAAAAATCAAGAAGTTTAAATTTCCCCCAAAAAAACCATCCAAGAAACAACGTCCATATTGTGGTGGTAAAGACAAGCTGAAATCGCAATCTCTTCTTTCTGCTACAGTAAACCAAATATCCGTTCAGTTTGTTTTCTCAAAGGCACTAGTATTACTAGTACTTCTTATTGGTTTTGTACTAGGCTTCTCCTCAAATCATAGGCAATGCTTGTGACGTTTAGCCCAAACTTGGAAAGCTAAAGCTATTGAAACCATTTATACTCGGCATGGATTTATTATCTAAAGAGGTCCTTAGACTTCGTTTAACAATGTAGAATATTAACGATAATCATAACAAGCGCAGGGCAATTAAATGTCTAGTGATTACAACAATATTTCCGGAGAATGAAATTCTCGGACAGCTAGGCTACCACAAAGTTCCACGTGAATATAATATTAATGCCCATGGCCAATTTCATGATTGCATAGTGGACTATTCAGCTTTGTGCTTGTTTATGTGGCCATTACAACCCATTTAAACAGAATTACAATACAGTTTCTCACACCATAAATGTTGTGTGTTAATTTTTTTCATAAGTGGGTACCGCTACAGTTTAAATTCGAACCCGAAAGACAAATTTTTTGAGAAATATTTTCAGTTCAATTTTATTTGCTCTCTTAGCTTTTGCTAGAAGGCTGCTGAAACATAGTAGCCTAAGAAATTTTTTGTCATATTTCAGTTTGTAGGAGATGTCTGAACTGGCGTTCAAATCGTAGCCTCATGCCAAATAAACCAACTCACTACGGCGAGTACTTCTACTCCATAGGCAACATTTACAGAGTGTGGTAAAGCTATGGAACCTAACCTAATATAAATATATAATCACAATGGAATTAAATGATGGCCTAGGTGGGACGCCTTCCTTTGAGAGGGTCTGCCGGATCACCTAACCTAAAATAAATAGTTTTCTAATCGTGAATTAAACATCTTTTTCTCTTTTCAAGACAAATTCAAGTGGACTTGTGTAAGAAAATATTTCAGAATGAAAGAACTCACTAACAGCGATTGAACCTAAAACCTTTAAATGAAGATGGTTTGTAACTCCGCTAAGCTATACAACGTTGCAGAGATTTTTATTTCTAAAAATGTTTTCATTTCCCTGAATCACTTAAGCTAATGCGCTTAATAAAGAGTTTTTTTTTTGTGGTGAGTGGGCAATAAATTAAAAATAAAAATCAATTCGAAATTACATTTTCCCTTCACTAAGAGACAATTTATTAAAATATTTGCTTAATTGCCCTTTTAAAACACGATTTCTTTTTTTTTTTTGAAATTATTTTAGGCTATTAATGCTACAAACTGGCACTTACTGTGTTCTAAACACGGGCACGAGTCAAATGTCAACATCGTAGAGAAAACGATAAATTCTAGATGGAAACCATACAGACATAGCGGCCAATACTTAGACCATGAATTATGAAATGAAATGAAATGAACAAACACCCACTATAAGAAAGGGGAAAATAAAAGGGAATATTATTTCATAGATAAAGATCTTAAAGGTACATAGAAATGACTTTGGTGCTTAAACAAAGGGAAAGTATTTATAAAAACCGCCTAAACGGTTTAAATTGAAGCAAAAGGGGACGATCGTTTAATAATTTTTCAGCGGCTTGATTAGGTCAGTTTTTGTTAGCACAATAGGGGTCATTTCATAATGTTTTAAATGCTTATGGTAGGGGTTGTTAAACACAATTTTTTTTTTTTTGGGGATTCAATGTGTCGTGTGCCAAAAGTGTGTGTGGCTGGGAATTCTATTGAATTTTGTATACAAAATAGGGGTGTGAAAGGAGTCTGAAGTGAAAACAAAAGGATGCTCTTGATTAAAATCCATTTGTGACAGAATTTTGTTAAAGAGTGTAAGAGAGAGAGAGAGAAAGAGAGAGATAGTGAGTATCTATTTTAAAAACTCCTACACAATTGTTAGTAGAATTTGAAATAAAATTATGCGAGTGTATAAGTGTTGTCCAACATGTTTTTGTTCCATATGAACCTGGCCACATAAATCACACACAGTTTGTCTTCTTCTCTTTCAAATTTTTCTTTCTTTTTTTTTTTTTTTTTTATTTAACCAGCATGTGTTCCTTCCTATCCAAGCTAATAAAAATAACCAAAGAGAGTCACACAATTAATTCCATAGCGAAAGAGATTTTTTTGCACCTGGTTTATGGCCAGTTTTTGGAAATTGCCACCCCATCCCTGGCAAACTGTGTCGAGTAAGGGTGTTGCTTAATAGAGTAGTTGTTACAGTTCACTTAGGCCTAGTAATTGTTTAGAAAACTATTATTTTAAAGTCAATAAAAATTAAAAACAAAAGACAATAGCTGCAGTTAGAAATACAATGGCTAGTAGAGCAGTTGTTTTTATAATCATTACCGCCGTTTGGTCAACACTTTTCATTGTTTTTATTTGTCATTGATTTTCTAGGCAATTTTCAACAGAAAAACTAAAAAAAAAATTTTTTTTTTCAGTTGCATTTTAATGAAAAATTGCCAGGGCCACCATATATTTGATAAATTTTGATAATTTTTCACAAAAAAAAAAAAAAAAAAAAAATTTTTTTTTTTGTTTCCCAAAAACCATCAACAATTGCATTTGATGATGGACTTTGTCTGTGCATTTATCTAATAATGATAATGGGCATTCCTATTGAACAATGGTTTCATTTTTGTTTTTTTTTTTTGTTATTGTTGTTCTATTATAGTCCTTTTGATGTCTTTATATTTTATGTTTCAGAGTTTTAAGCACCTTTTTAATTTGGAACGCTTAAACGTTTGAGTACAAGAGTTTTATTTTCCAAGTCATTACATTAAATGTGAGTGTGTTTTAATGTTATTCTAGCACTTAAAAATTGTCAAACCATTGTCTTAATCCTTAATAAAGGATCTGTCTGTGTGTCTGTCTGTTGCCCAAAATCAAAGCTACTGTTTGTGAATTATTTCTTAATTATTGTTTGTACAACAATTTTATAACGTTTTTCTATAAAATTTTGTTTTGTTTTTGAAACGTTCTTTAACGTTTGTGGCATAAGAAGAAAGAAGTGTGTGGCCTTTTCTATACACCACTTAAGTAAGCCCCCCCTCTCCAGTTTAAACCGGATGTAATTGCATCATTGCCTTGGCTTTCTGCTATTTCAAAAGGTCCTTTTGACATGAATTGTTGAAATATTTTCTGAGTTCTATTTCCCTTTATTTAATGTGTTCTCGTTGATTAGAAGAGATTTCTGGATATTATTTTGCAAACTGCAGAGCATATGGAAATTTGAGGAAAAGCCTAAAGAAGTGGAGGACAATAATTGCTTATTGAGTTATGGAAAGCACCATATTATTTAAGAAATAGGCTTTGCTCACTTCAACCTAACTCTAGGTCCTTAAAATATTTAAAACGTACTGTTAATCTGTTTACTTCATGGACGAATAATGTGAAGTAGTTTCAGACCATTGATGTGCTTACACATTTGCATAAACATTTTGTCATTACAACCCTTCAGTCGTGCGTTACTTTTATACATGAGTGCCGGGACCTACAGTTTAAAGTCGAGTCCCACCCCAAACACATATTTTTGAGAAGCCTTTTCATGGCATGTTCTTTTCATTCGAATTTCTTTTCTCTTTTGTTTTTCTAAATTTTACAAAACCCACCTCTTTTGAGCACTCAGAGCAGTAAATCAAAGGAGGAGATAGGATAATAGGTACTCTTATATTCGGGACGTTCTTTAGCAGTTTCATTAACAGGTTTTTTTTTTAATTGGCCATTACAACCCTCCAGTCAGGATTACGGTTTAGCTACTCACATCACTTATGATGTGTGCGTTAATTTTATACATGAGTGGCGGGATCCACTGTTTGATGTCGACTCCGAACGACAGATTTTTTGAGAAACTTTTCATGGCAATTTTATTTGCTCTCAGAGTTTTTGCCAGAAGTCTGCTAAGAGGAAGTAGCCGAAGGAATAGTTTTTTTCATATTTCGTTTTTGATGTCTGACCGGGGACTCGAAACCTTGCCTTTCCTACTAGACTACGGCGACTATTCAGCAACAGGTTACAGCACTTAAAAGCTAACAAAAACGAACGTCTAATTCTATGATCCTTATCAGCATTATCAATAGCATAGGGACTTCCACTAGGGACCTTCAGATGCTACTTCTATCGAATTAGTAGGCATTTACTCAATCTGCTTTGTCAAATCACCATGGACAGCCATAGACAACAATATGTGTTTACAGATTCGGTCCTGAAGCAACAACTGATCATAATTTTTCAATGAAAAACCACTTTCTGGATAAATAGGTCAGTGAACCGACAAATGTTGTCAAATTTAAGACGACACTTATCTATATGAGATCCAAGAGCATTAAATGCATGGCAATACAGTGACTGTTTGGTAGGAATTATTGTGTAGAGCCGTTTTCAGTCCATATGTCCTCAAACACGACTGTTAAGGGTCGGCACTATAGTGGGATTACCAACTTTTGTTTGGTCCCAATTCATTGATCTGCACATCATTTACATTTGGTTTCAACATGCCACACAGCTCCTACTACATTGCAATTTCCATACGAGCGATTTGAGATCTTGGTTTGACTTCATTAGAGTTTTTCGGGTTAGGTTTTCTTAGGTTGTAGGTGCATGCATATAAACTAGAAACCACAGTGGTCTTTAAACCTAATATAAGCCTGAAAGAATAAAAAAAATTTCGATGATATCTCGCGTAATCTGTTTTTTATTTAAAAGATTCAAAGATACAAACTTTTTTGGGCATTACAACCCTTCAGTTTGGATTGCGAACGAGCTTCACACCTACCCACTTACGTTATGTGAGCTAATTTCATACATGAGTGGCGGGTTTTGTTTGTGACGTCAAAACGTTCGTCATATTATAATTTTTCAGTTCAGGCTATACCCAGTGGCATATTTAACAAGAGTCCATTTCGAATAATTTCAGATGCTCTTAAATCTTGAGATTATGGTCCACAGATTTTGAGATGATCCTCTTTAGGCTGTCGTAACACCGCAGGATACTTCACCGCCATAATTGAAAACAATTAAGAAAATATTTTACAATCAAATGCTCTCTTTTACATATAAAAAGTTTCATTTGTTTAAAGAAAAAAAAAAAAAAGAAGTCGACAAGAGAGCCTATGAAAGTATACAAGCCTTCATATTTTAAGAATCTTACATTGCTGAGTACATTGCTGTGTACATTGCTGTATATTGCTATTGCTATTGGTCAGTGTATGTGTAAAATAATTCAAATTTAAATTGTTATTTCCTTTACATAAAACGCTACTGTGTCTCGTATTTTAGTTAATTGATACCACACAAGTAATTCTCATTGAGCTCATTTACATTTATGAATGACAAGTAAATGAAATCGTTAAGGGGTGGGGTGGTGGGGATTCTGTGAGGATATACCACACTAAATTGATTGTATTTGGTAGCCCTTGGACTATAATTGTCATAAAGCTGGATGCTTTCATCACATTCCTATCTTCTACAATTATCCAGAGCATCTTTTCTAGAGTTGTAGTAATTATTTTCATCACACTACATTTGATTCTATAAACCCAGTAGGACTCAATTAGCAAATTATTGAATCTAAGGAGAGTTATAAGTTGCCACCACCGCCCACCCTCCAAATAAAATACATTTTACTTATGCTTAAATAGCAATAAACTAAATGAGAATTACTTTTGAATTTTTTTATTAGGTTGCTTTGTTATTTATTCGAACACGACAATATGATTAAGTACAGAAACAATTGTAGCTAACAAACCACTACATATGTGTGTGTGCGATTGTGTATGAAGATAAGTTCGACCAAACAAAACAAAAAAAAATGTTAATATAAACACAGTAATGTTATGTGTTACACAGAATACACACAGTATACATATGATCATGTTACATGCATTAACCAAGTAATAGAATCTATCGTTCGATAGACGTTCGATGTGAAACACTACAGAAAAAAGCTATGCAACCAAACGTTGCAGTGTTAGATAGATTTGGGAAGAACTATTCCAATGCTTTTATGAAAAAATTACTAAGACTCTAGAGAAGATGCATACATACATACATAATTGGCCATTACAACCCTTCAGTCAGGATTACGGCCTAGCTTCTCACACCACTTATGTTGTGTGTGTTAATTTTATACATGAGTAGCGGGATCTACAGTTTAAAGTCGACTCCGAACGACAGATTTTTGAGAAACTTTTCATGGTAATTTTATTTGCTCTCAGAGTTTTTGCCTGAAATCTGCAGAGAGGAAGTTGCCGAAGAAATATTTTTTTTCATATTTCGTTTTTGATAACTGACCTGGGATTTGAACCCTGGCCTTTCGTCTGATAAAGCCAACACACTACCTACTAGACTACGACGACTTTACTCTAGTGCTCTAGATTCTCTAGATGCGCTAAATAATTGGTAGAAAATTGGAATGTGGTGGTGATGGCCATCAAGGTATTTGAGAATTGTAGTCCATTTAGGGGTACATCTCAAACGGTTGATTTTCTGTCATTTTGACACCCCGTTCATAAATATTTGTTTTCGTATGAAATATGCTCAATATTTGTATCGTCGTGATAAACATTTTAAAATTAAAATAAAATACATACCCAGTATCACGTTTGCCTTTGGCATAAAAATGGGGTGAGTATGTGTGTAACCAGCAATCCTTAAATCAAAACGCACAACAAATGTTTCTTTCCTTTCCTTCTTTTTGTTTTTATTTTGTCATCATCTTTTGTTTGTTTTTAGAACCAAAAATCTGCTGAGAGGAAATTTGGTTTGAATATGTCTGATCTGGGGTTTGAACCGCGGTCTAACGGGTAATATACCAACACACTATCTACTAGACTGAGGCAACTACAGCATCAATAGGTTTTATTTATTGAAAGATAGAAAAAAGGCCCCAATGTTGACCACCTTTTAAGGCAATCACAATTCAAAAGTTGCCAAGTGCTAAAGACCAAATGTTGACCAAACCTAGATAGTCGGAGGTCTCATAATGAAAGTCAATCAAGGCGTGAAACATATAAACAGCAGTCTGGCAAGACTTAGAACATCGTATTTTCCATTTTTAATTGTAATTTTTAAGAGTTTAGACAGCAAAGTGTTCTAAACCTTTTAGATTTTAATGTGTGTTCCATATACAGTTTAAGCTGTGAAGCTATGCTCGTGGTTTATCCCACAAATTTCTCAAAAAGACAAAAAAAAACAATATTTTAACGAGTGTAGCATTAAAAAACTTTCTGAAAAAATTTCATTACTTTTTCAATCAAATGAAAAAATTTTTCACTTTTTCCTTCATTATTTTAGCTCTTTTAAGCCAATCGTCAAGGTACTTTTTTTTTTGAGTAATAAAAAAAGTACTTCTTTTTGTTGTTGTTGTTTTTGCTTGTAATCGAAATTGATACTTCCTAAATGAGTTTTCCGATAAAAATTCCGTACAACACATTTTAATTTGCAACAATAAATTTAAAACTCAATAAAACAGTGAAACACTCTTCAACTACAATAACGACAACAAGAACAACAGCAGCAACAACAATAACATTAAGAATATAATATCATTACAACAACATTACTGAAGTAGTAGACAATAATACTTCAATCGACTAAATAGCCGGTCCACAGTCAATACCAACCAGCAGCAAACCAATAAGCAGATGATGCTGGAAAAAAGACAAAAATGATGATGACGATGACGTTGACGTTGACGATAACGATAAACTTTGGTTTTGGTTGGTTTGGCATTGGAAAAATTATTGCAGATCATAAAACGAGTCAATCGTATGCGTGTAATGGCTTCCTTAAGAATGAAAAGCAAAGAAAAAACAAAAAAAAGTGTTCGGAACAAATGAAGAATAAATACAACAACAAAAGAAAGGAAAAAAAAATCATTGAGCCATGGCATGGATCAAGAACAACAATAATAACAACGTCGGCAAATCACTAAATTCAAGTTCAATTCAATGCGTAAATAATGCGAAACAAAATCTGAAAAAAAGAAGAAAAAAAACTTAAAAAATCTTGTTCTGTTTCAGCTTCACAATTGAAGATTTCTTTTGATTGTTTAGACTACTGCAACAACAACAACAACAACAACTACAAGAAGTTTTCGTCAAGGTAAATCTGTAAGAAAAAAGTAGTCGATCATGTTGTTGCTCAACGACAATGACAAAAACCATCATCATAATGAGGATGATACTGCCACTAGTTGCAACAACAGCAGCAGTAGCAGCAGCAGCAGCAGCAGTGGCAGCTGATAATATTGTTGATGGTTACCATCATTTGTTAACTTCAACCATGCTGATGATCATGACGTTGATGATCATCATCATCAAACCAAACCAAACATTCAGTCGACAATCATGTTGTTGTTTTTGGCATTTGTAAACTTTTGACAAGTGCCGCCATGCAATTGTGTGTTTTAAAAATGTTGTGGACACTCTACAATACGATTTGTTTAGTTTTAATGTTTTGCTATTGTTTTTGTTGTTGTTGTTGTTGTTTTGTTTGTTATTGCAACTACTTAAGCTACTGTTGTTGCAGCAAACAGCAGAGCTTATAAAGCGAGCGGCAAAGAACAAGAGTTAAAGCGCCTTTAACTTTGTCTTTTTCGTTGTAATTCTATGGCGTTTTTTTTTTTTGTAATTCTTTTGTTTTTTTATTTTTATTTTTGCGTTTTGTCCTTCATTTTATTGTCTCTCTGTCTAACTGGATCAGCCATACTCACTCACATTATAGAGAAATTAAACACTTAAAGGGTTCGGTTTTTCCGAAGCAAGTTAAATTTGCAATTGCAAATTGGTTGCCTTAATCTTGCGTCAAATTTGTTCATTTCTTTCAAGTTTCCATAATTCTGGCACAAAAATCAAGCTGATTTTTACCCGCTACATGTACTATGTTCACTTTGTCGACATAGATGAAGCCACATATCGTTGGTGTCCAGATCCGCCAATACAGACCAAAAGAGGTTGATAATCGTCGTATTATAGTGTGCGCCTTTGACATTGATGGCCTGGCCAACATTGTCCTCAAAGAAATATGGACCAATAACGCTTCTAGCCTAAAATCCACATCAAACGCTGACTTTTTGGGGATGCATTGGACGCAGTTGGATCTCATATTGATTGGTATCGTCTCAAAATCGTCCGCCTAAAGTCTGAAGTTGATTTTTCTGGTGAGAATTAAAGTCCATTCAGCGCGCACGTGTCATTTTCTATGATATTTTAACTGGTTCAGTTCATTGGCCAATTTCTAATGTGCAAAAGGCTGAGTTCTTGTGGACAACACCTACAGACTTTTATGAGTAGCAGCGATGTTTTTGACAAATCTTGCGTTTAGTGGACGTACGGATCTTGAGCAATCCTTTAGTGAACAACTGAACTCAAATTTATTCACCACATGGGAATATTCCTCTAGGTAGGACGATGTTTCTTACTAAATTTTTCATTATAAGCCTTTAGTTGGGATTACGACTAAGTTTCCCACACCAACCATGTTGTAATAGGGCCTGCAGTTTAAAGTGGATTCCGAACGTCAGATTTTTGAGAAACTTTTCACGGCAATTTTATTTACTATCCGAGTTTTAAACACAAGATTGCTGAGCAAAAGTCGCCACACAAATATTCTTACGAGTTCAAACTGATACGTATCGTTTTAGGTGTGGCTTGTCTGAGCGAAGTATTTTGAAATCTGTAAGCAAATCGTGTGGTTCAGTAGGTAGTGTGTTGGTTTATTAGGTCAAACAGCTCCCATAAACAGGAATTTGAAAAAAATGTCTTCGATGACTTCCTCTCAACAGATTTCAGACAAAAACTCTGCAAGCAAATGAAAAATTGTCACGAAAATTTTCTCAAAAAAATCTGCCGTTCATAGGCGACCAGTCAACTATAAAATTAACACACAGAAGCTGGGTCTGAAGGGTTGTAATGACCAATAATGTATGTAACTTCAGCGATGAGTTCGCTGGAATTCTATCAGCACAGGAACAGTGCATAGCTGTGACACCAGAACGGGCAGCTATGCATGCTCAAGAGAGCTTTGGTATGAAAGCTACCAATCCAAGTTATCTAGAAATAAAAAATATCCTTGATATCACACACACTTACTTTGTTTTATTTAAATTTAAAGGTAGGAAGTGCTTAATCCAATACTCTATATAATGTTTGATTAACGTTTTGTATCACAGCCATAATAATTCCAATTTTTTTCTTTATTTTTCTTTTCAGACAATTTTGCCCGCGTATACTATGTGGTATGTAAACATTAAAATTTTTCAAAAAATTATAAAAATTCTCGAGTCGAAATTGCATAGAAAATGAATTTTTCATTCTTCTAACCCTTAATGAAAAATCTAAGAAAATAAAAAAAAGTTTCTTATGGGTGAGTGAGTCATCGATTTGTTATCGTTAAATGCAATTAAATATTTCAGTTTTTTTGTCATTATTAAACATATACGTACATACAGTGAGCTTCAAAAGAAACTGTACATTAAAGCTGGATTCACCCATGGTTTCGGAACAAAATGTGCCAAAATGTTTGTTACGAAACAATTTTAGTTTTTTGCGAGTTTTTGCTGAAACGATTCACCCACTTTGAACAATTGTTCTGGAAAAACAGGGTTACCAATATGAAATATGTTTGCAAACGACGTATTAGTTTTACTATTTTATCAAATTTTCTATCAAATTTGCTTATAAAATTGAAGTATCTTGCAGCACTGTTCGATTGCTTCGGAACAAAAATTAAAATTAAACCAATTCAAGCTGAAATTGTTCTGAACAAAATTTACTCTCTTCCTCTCTCTTTCTCTCTCTCTCTCTCAAAAATAGAAACCTCAAACTCCATATAAAAAATTTTTTTCGGAACAAACATTAAAATTAAACCCATTCAAGCTGAAATTATTCTGAACAAAATTTACTCTCTTTATCTCTCTCCCTCTCTCTCTCAAAAAGAGAAACCTTAAACTCCATATAAAAAAATTGTTTCAGAACAAAAATTTTGTTTCGAAATCATGGGTGAATCCAGCTTAAGTGTCAAATTCTTAAAATTCTAACAAGCCTAACTTTTACCACTTAAGTACAGTGCCCGAAAAAATTTGACAATATTTTCAAAAAAAAAATTTTTTTTTTGTTCCAATTTTAAAAACTGACAATGAAACAATTTTAATATGAAAAATAACGGTAACTTATTAATGAACATATATTTTTTATTTTATAATTTACAGTTTCTTTTGACACTCACTGTACATATGCGTGTGGTTATTTAACAAAACCCAATAGTAGTATTTACATGAATATGTATTAACTTCTAATGAACCAATTCCATTGAACAACAATCATGAACAACAACAACAGCAATAACGATAACAATAGTAACAAGCATAGTATTGTAATGAAAATTGAAATGTGTTTGTATGTTTATTATTTAATATTTCATTAAAAATTAAAATAAACAAAAAAAAAATTTTATTATACTGCAGGTGTTCGTTCGTTTATTCCTTTGCTTGTTCGTAACTGATTCGATTTATTTGTAATCGAAAAGTCAATTTGAATAGAAATGTCATGGTTGATAATTGAATTTGTAATACAAATAATTACAATACGTTTCCATTCTACTGTTCAATATTGTTTTTTTTATTACAATTTAATTAAAACCACAATTGATGGCAATTATTATTGAATTTTATTTGTGTTTTTAACAACAACAGCCACGTTAATCATTCAGCACATTGGCAAACAGCAAAATCCTTTAAATAACTTGGCCTCATTATAATAAAACTTTGTTTGTATGGACAAAAGCAACCACCAATCGACCCATTTTTAACAAATTATTCATTTGTGTTCCTAATGAAGGCTGTTCTTTGTCTTGTCTTGTCTTGTCTGTCCCTCTCTATCGAGCTTTACTAGTTTGAATAATTGTTTGCACAAGAAAATATTAACAATTTATGTTAATTTTTTTTATTTTTTGCCTCTGAAGCAAGAGAGTGGTAACGATTTGCTTTTTATTTAAAATATTTTTAATTGAATAATTGCCAGACTGTGCTATTTTTTCAGTTAAAACTTATTTACTTATATATTGATTACATGCAAGATTACATATAATAAACTCTACACCAAATATTCATGGCAATACAGGCTTGAACAAAACGTTTGCTAAGCTTAATCCTACAGTACAGTGTTAAAAACTGGTATAACTAGTTATTTTCAAAACTATGGCAACACGGTGGTTCCAGAATATGTACGATAACTGTCAATGAAAGTCTTTTCTTTACAAATAATAACAGGATTTTATCCTGAACAATCAGAAATTTGAAAGGACGTATAATAGAACATTTGGTCGCAGTACTGAGGCACCTTTTCGCGACAATAATAAAATAAAACGAGACTGTAACTACATATATGGAGATGGTATCCCAAAGAAAGAATTATTTTCTCATACAAAAAGGAACCCAAAATATGCGTATCCCAAAACGAAACCTCCACGTGAAGCACTATCTCATCTATCACAATATGAGTAAAGTACTGGAGAAGCTTACATGAAGACTGTTACCCTAAGCGGAAGCAAAAGCACTCTCTCCGACCAGCATTACAGATTTCGCAAGAAATGTTTCACAGTATGTAGATGCGAGAAGGCAGGAAATATATGCCGAAAGACAAAATGATAGAAGACAAGAGATGGAGCCTTTTCTTCAGGAATACTGCTCAGTGGTCACAGTTGATATTTAGAACGCTTCTTATTCCGTGAATTGAGAACAACTTTCGAAAGGACATTCCTGTATGGCTAAGCGGCCATACTTATTAAACTTAATTCACAACTATTTTCGGGACCGCATGGATATATATTTAACGGATGAGCGAGAGAAACTGAAATGCGCAATCAGGCCTCTATACTTGGTACTGTACACTGAAACATTGTGTGCATAATTATCAGACGCGACTAAAAGTAAAAGTTTTTCCGAAGACACTGCCATATTGCCTAAGACAAAGGCGAACGCAGCAGTTAAGCGTCGAGTAAAACAGCTAGATTGGCATTTGCTGCACATAGACAGACGACGATGTTTTTATCAAAAGCCGGATTAAAGCCGTATAAATAAAAGTAAACGTAGGATAAACCTAAATGGCAACGCAGGGAACCATAAATGGTATGATGAGCTATGATGGTTGATCTTACCGGAATACGTGAAATTCAAGAGTGACGTACCAGCGAGCCTTTACAAAAATAAATAAAAAATCAGCGCAGCGTGCATTTCTGCGGACAATGGCATTTTTCTTCTTCTGCCTTTTTTTCTATTGTCACCTCATCTTCTAAATTTCTTTACTTTATTTCAGTTTCATTCGTCAAAACTATTCCAGCTAAGCTGTTAAACAAAATTTAATTCAAAAGTAAACAAAAATTAATTCATGGAACTGCAACAAAGCCAAGCAAATATATAAATCCAGTAAGAACATGGAATAAACACTTATGCTCTTAAAACATGTACGCTTTAAAAGGCTTAAAAGAAATAATTCAGAAGAAAAAAATTTTTAATGTCAGGATTCCATCAAAGAACTGCTCAGTCTTTTCTGCGAAGGCGTTTTTAAACTGTACATTTCACCCATGCCTGTATTACAACAAAATTTGTTTTGCAGGGCATTCCGAAAGTCATGCTTATCCCTTGTGTGAAAGAGAACCCAAAATTATGTTCATTAGAGGCACACCACGGCTAATGTAAATTCACTCAGGCGTGGAGTATTGTTTTTTTTTTATTGGCGTAAAGGAAGCACTTGAAACTTGAATGAAGCACTTGACTTGGCTTAGCTTGGCTTGGCTTGGCTTTGTTTTCAATGTTGACCGTTTTGCATGAGCATTTGTGCACTTTTGAAAATAATCGGTTTTAAGTTCTTTTGTTTATTTGTTTAAAATATATTTTTAATGTTTTATTATTATTATTATTATTATTATTATTATTATTATTATTGTTGTTGTTGTTGGTGTTGTTTTGTTTGTTCTTTGTGGAAACCAACAACGAATATAAATAAGCAGGCAACATTTAACATGCAACATGATAAAATATTCAAAAAAAAAAAAATACGATTATTTGTATACGATTTAATTTCGCCATTCAGAAAATAAACATACAGTGGGTAATAAAAATAAGACATGCTGTGTCATTAATACAAATGAAAAGAATCTGTAATGTAAGACACTAGTGCACTCCCGGTAAAATTACAATTGTTAGTTGTTGAACAACCAAACTCTTAGCTAGATTTCTGTAAAGGTCAGTAGGGTGCTTTAAAATTTACGCCAATTGCTTGAAGAAGAATTTGTAGACCATTGTCCCTGATAGGCATTATTTTCGGAAACTCTCCAATTGTACTGGGCTGAGCTATATCAAGTGAGTGTTATAGAACGTGGGAATATTTATGAATGGTAGAACAATGCCAGTGAAATCGTTGTACATTTGAGGTCACAATTCAAACTCCAACTCAGACATCTCCAACAAAACGAAAGGTACAACGAAATATTTCTTCGATGACGTCCCCTCAGTAAATTTGCGGCAAAAACTCTGTGTTGCTCATAAAATCGGTCGTTCAGAGTTGACTTTAAAACTGTCAATTCTCACTAATAGGTTGTATTGATCATTTTAGTGTGTAAGAAAGGGCCCCACCCACTTTCTATAGGATGTGCCACATATGGGTTTAAATTTGATCGATCGATTATTTCGAATCTTGCAATATCATTTTATTCTGCCACAAAATTCAGTATAATATCGCCACAGAACTTAATGAATCGATTTCAGCTTGTGCTGCACGATGATGTCGATTATGCCATAAAAAAATTAACTTTTCGTCTGAAGCTCTTTTTCATCTTGATGGGTACTTTAATAAGCAAGATTGTCGTATTTGGGGCTTAGAAAATCTACTCGCGGTGTTACAGAAACCAATGCACCCATTACAAGTGACTTGTAGTACGAAGACCGCATGTTCGCCCATATTTCTTTGAAAATGAAAACAACGCAACCTTTAAGGTCAATGGAGACACTTATCGCACGATAATAGCCGATTTTTTTGTACCCGCTCTTTATGGTATTGATGTGAACGATGTTTGGTTTCAACAAGATGCTGGAACATGTCACACATCTCATGTCATAATCGATTTATTGTGTCAAACGTTTGACGGCCTTTTAATTAGCCGAAATAGTGATGTCAATTGGTCGCCAAGAAGCTGCAATTTGACATCGTTGGACTAGTTTCTGTGGGGGCGCCATATAGATAAGTGTTATGCCGACAAACCGGAGACAATTGAGCATTAGAAGGCTAACATTCGTGATGCTATTGCCAAATTACTACCTCGTGTAGTTTATCCGATCGAAAAAGGAGACCTTCAGCGGTAGCCGTCAACTTTTGTCCTCCACTATATAATTATAATTTTTCTATTTTTGCTTTGTTTTTTTTTATTTTCATTACATTTGTTCAAAAGTTCTTTAAGGCGTTTTCTCTAAAGAGCTCTTTTTCAGTTTTAATGAGCAGCAGCAGCTTATTAGCTTCGAAATACATACATACATACATACATACAATTATAATTAATTTATTTCACTTATTTAGCATAAAATAAAAGTAAGAAGAAGAAAAAATTTAAAAAAAAATTAAATGCAATAAATAAGAAACAAAATTAGCAAAGCCAAACAGCAGAAAATTTTTGATAAATGAACAGAAGAATGAACAGACTTAACATGACCAAAGAAAATTTATATGAGTTTTCTAAAAGCAAAACATGAAAAGTGATGGAAAATATTTATGACCTTAGCTCATTATCAGGGAAAGAAGAAAATTAAAATTATTAATTTCAATTAAATAAAGTTACGGGTTTAAAGAAACAAAAAAAACCTCTTTTTTGGGATTATCCGTTAAATTTTCTTGTAATTTCAACCTTTCTTTAGGTCGGGGTGCTCCCTTTTTCTTTGTAAATATTTTTGTTTGATTTTTTTTTTATTTTATTTTATTTTATTTTCTTATTGTATATGATAATGAAAAAGAAACGGAATATCTTTAAAAAAAAGAAAAAGAAAGAAAAATATTCCCACAGTATTCAAACGATTCATATTCTGTCTGTCAGTCAGCCAGTCATTTACGAGAACATTCACAGCGTATTCACCCACATTTTTTTTTATTTGTTTTTGACAAATTAACACACTTATGAGAGACAGAGAGAGAGAGAGAGAGAGAGAGAGCGGCAAAACTTGTGTATAATTAAACAAAAACAATTTTTGTGAATTAATTTTTATTAAAAAAAAATTTTTTTTTAAATGATTTATGATGATGGCTAGTAAGGCAGAGTGACAAATGCACACTTTTATGGTGCGATCAAATACGTGAGTGACTGTTTGTTTGTTTGTTAATGTCATAGAAGTGCTAGAAAATCTACATGCGTTTATTGGTTAATACCAGAACAAGTACTCACGGTGAGAATTTTTTTTTGTGAACATCAACGCAAGTAATATTTTTAATGCGATACTTGTAACCTGAGTAACAGAGTTGCCAATTGCATTCAAAAATAATTGAAACAGCACTCCTTCTAATTTAAACACCATGCCTAATAAACATTTTATTTTTCTTATTTACATTAAAAAGGGGATTTGTCTACTCATGCAATAGTGTGGCCCTAATAGAAGACTGTGACTTCAGCTAATTTGAATCTACGTTTACTTAATTACTTACTTAATTGGACATAACAACCCGATTAATGGATTTCGGCTTGCCGCCGAACACATCCATCCAGGCGCCATTTCTTCTTGTGCGTCTACGCCAGTTGGTCACACCAATCGATGACAAGGCTTCCTCAAATTGGTGCTTCCAATGGATACAAGGTGGCAGATCCCCGCATCAAATACCCGTCTCGCCGGAGCATCCTCCTCCAGCACAGCCGCTGGTTATTAATACGCTGCACAATATCTATGTCGTTGAGGAGCTCGTACAGCTCACTGTTGCATCGAATGCGGATATCTTCGCCAACTCGCCTCTGTGCCATAACGAGGCACGGGTAGAATGAGCATCTTGTAGAGTATTGGTTTCCTTGCACGAAAGAGGTCTCTGTTACTCAATCGCCAATTGCAACCATAGTAGCAACTGTTGGCTAGAGTGATCCTGTGCTTGCTCCTCAGACTGATCGAAGATTATTTTTAATAAAAAAAAAGATTAAAAATTAC
>QOCX01000036.1:241647-284388 GCA_005959815.1 Sarcophaga bullata | reverse complement strand
GGACTTTATCCTTCTGATTTCCTAGACTATTTTGAATTTAAAATAAAACGGTTTAGCGAAGGAAGCATATGATAAGTTGTGTTTTACGGTTGAGTTCTATCAGCTCTATACTCCTTTGCGATTACCTATTCCTTGTCCTATTACATTCCATGTATTTGAGGACCAAACAGCTTAAATTCTATTTGTCTCACCGAGATGTATTATCTAGTTTTCCATAGAGCCGAATGATCCAACCATTCTTCTTCCTAATCATCAAAACAGCTCCAATAATAGTTATAATAATAGTTATAAGATAGCCGACACGCCCAGACATACTTCCAATCATACAAGATCCACTAATTGTATCTATAAAGAGCAGGAATTTGTTCCGGCTTCTCTTATCACAGTAGGTTAGATCCTCCTAGAGATTTAGTAATAAAAGCGTTTCAGTTTCCGTCTCATACGTACATACTTATTGGTCATTATAACCTTTCAGGCAGGATTACAACCTAGCTTCTTACAGCAATTATGTTGTGGCATTAGGTTAATACATGAATTGTGGGACCTACGGTTTTAAAGTCGAATCCGAACGACAGATTTTTTTGAGAAACTTTTTATTTTCTCTCAGGGTTATTGTCAGAAGTCACCAAAGAAATATTTTCTATATTTCTGTAGTCTAGCAGATAATGTGTAGGGTTCTTAGACATGAAGCCACGATCCAAACCACCAGGTCAAACATCTCCCACAAATGTTTGATAGTTTGATAGTGTGTTGGGTTCTTAGATATGAAACCTTGAAGTCGTTGCAGTCTAGCAGATAGCGATCCAAGCCACCAGGTCAAACATCTCCCACAAATGTTTGATAGTTTGATAGTCTGTTCGCTTTATATCTAAGAACCCAACACACTATCTGCTAGACTGCAGCGACTTCAAGGCAGAAATACTTGCACATAATAAGGTTGACAGTGTTATTATTATTCCCCTCAAAACAATTTTTCACTTGCCAAGTTCCTTGCTTTAAGGAAGAGTAAGACAAAGCGGGAACACAAATTAATTTTCATACACGTTTATGAAAGGAATTTATTTTTTTTGAATATTCAAATAAATATCGTTATGGCACATACGTACGTCTGACTTTCTTATTGTCTCCCCATACTGCCCTGCCGCTTTGCAGGTGATCATGTAGAGTGCAACCAGTCTAAGCTTTTATTGTATAACTTCACACGCAGACGCCTCCTTTGGATATAAAAAATTATGCAAATTTGCTACAATTTTTTTGTGGTTTTTTGAACAAATGAACTCAAAAAAAAGAAAGAGGAGAGAAGAAAAATGTGCTGAATTCACAAAAAATATTTAAAAAAAAAGGGGGCAGAGGTGATCGTAGCCTAAATATTATAATTTTCATGTATTTAATCATAACAAGAGTGATATGTCTGTCGGTCCCTACCGTCTTCTTAGCATTTATGCGCGTTTATGAAAACTATTTTTATCGCTCTTTTTTTTTGTTTCTCTTCTTTGGTTTGCGCTTCCTTTAGCGCATAAATACTTTAATTATAAACGTTTTTCCTTTATTTTAGACAAGAATTTGTTTATTCTCAAGTATACCAGAAGCCTTCACTATTTTTTTTTTAAGAAAAAAAAGAAAGAACGCGTGATTCTACATACAAAAAAAAAAAAAAAAAAAAAATATTTACGATGTGAATATTGTCTCGGTGTATAGACCCCCTTCTTATGTACAAAATTCACAGAATTTGCATGCACTTGTTGTCTTTGGTTATTATTACAATGAGAGCATTAATTATACACATACATACACATATACATACATCTAGTATAACAATATTAGTTATGATACTGGCACTATGAAATGCAATCGTTGGAAAACTGAACATTTAATGGAAAATTTTTTATTTGACACGCGATAAATATGGCAGGGTATTCTACTCTCTTACACACAATCGTGTGTAGTTTTCTCATTATAAAAGCAAATGATAATCATTTGCGTATTTAAATAGACAAGTTTGTTTAAATAATTACCATGTATGTGTATGGGTATTTCCACAAGGAATTCCATAAGGAAACAAAATTTGTTTTTGGAAAAATTTTAATTTTCTATTCCAATTTGATCAGCATTTTTTTAATAGTAAAACCGTAAAAAAAAATTATATTTGCTTCTCTCATACAAACATACATAATTGGCCATTTCAACTACACCACTTATGTTGTGTGTGTGTTAATTTTATACATGAGTGCTGGGGCCGGCCTACAGTTTAAAGTCGTCTGCGAACGATAGAGTTTTGACAGACTTTTCATGACAATTTGTTTTTAATCCCAGAGTTTTTGCCAGAAATCTGCTAAGAGGAAGTGGCCAAAGAAATATTTTTTCATATCATATAGACTGCGGCGACTTCTCTCAGTTTGTCCTAAGACAAGAGATAGTTTTTAGGTCACAGTATATAATTTTCTAATATGTCTAGGCTCTAGAGGAAACTCAGAGCAGTTTAATGAGATTAAGCAGTTCTTAAGATTAAGAAGGTATGTATGTGGCTGATAAACAATTGGTTTCGCCCCTGGTATGTATTGAACCATCTTTGTGGCAGAAAGTTTGATGCATCCATGCATGGTTTGCAGTTATCATGAAAGCTGTTGATAAACAATTGGCTTCGCCATGGTGTTATACTAAACAATCTTTATGACAGAAAGCTGCCAATCAAGTTTCTTTAAGTTGACAACACACTGGAGTTGGAAATGACCGTTAAACCTTTGACCGAACAGCCTTTATCATACAGGTTTCGCTATATTCCTCTGGGTTTTCAAATGTACACTATAAATTAGGGCACGAATAATAATACCTCTCAGCCTTTTAGTGTTACTATACGCAAGTATTTCTGCCTTGCAGTCACCGTAGTCCAGTTGGTAGTTTGTTGGCTCAAACCCCAGGTCATACACCTCCAACAAAACGAAATATGAAAAAATATTTCTTCGGCGACTTTCTCTCAGCAGATTTCTAGCAAAAATTCTAAGATTAAATAAAAATTGCCATCAAAAATCTATCGTTCAGGATCATCTTTAAACTGTAGATAGCCCCACTCCTGTATAAAATTAACACACACAACATAAGTGCTGTGAGAAGCTAGGTTGCAATCCTGTTTGAAGATTTGGAAAGACTAATTATGTATGTATGTAGTAGAGATTGTAAATTTAATTCAAGTATTTCTCTCCTCTTCGTACTATTTCTTTGGTTTCAGTCAGATATCCCAGTTAAATAGGCGCTCAATTTCTAGAATAATAGAGTTGCCAACTGATGTCTAGAAACAATGTTCTATGTGAAAAGGAATTGAATGTTGCTTAAGCAGCTGACGTTCCTATAATCCACGTTGTTCATGTTGTCACCTCTGGAAGGCTGTGAGGCTTAAGAGGTTTCCTGTTAAGCGATTAAGGTATTTGAATTTCAATTTTGTTGATTTTTTTCGGCTTTTAGAGGATGCGAATTCGATTTTCTCTGCTTTACAGGCAAGCACTCTAACCACTGAACTGCTCCACGAATATGTATAATAATTAAATCCTTCCGAATCTTCTTGTTTACAAAGAAGAAGACGTACGGGTATCGAGACAATAAAACAAGCTACTGGGATACATTTGAAAGCCTTGAGCATGTACAGAAAACTATGTGATTTTGGACATGATATTTGTAGAGTATTTATTACAGCCCATTGTATATTACTTTGATGGCAGATCGACGATCTTGGTAAATCGGAACACTGGAGACAAACCGCCTAGCTGAGGGTTCTATACATGGCACAAACTAGGTAGCTTTACGTAGGGGATTTAACCGCATAAATGGAGAATTGCGTGAAGAAAACATGGAGAATCAAGAAATCAAGGACCTTTCGGGTACTGAGTACGAGTGAGCGGAATGTGCTGATAGACATCCTGATAGACGTCTAAGTGGTTATTCAAATACTGAATTCCATAGTTACCCTGAGCTCTGTTCTGTTCTGAACACTTCGTAAGTTTTTTACAACTTTTGAAACCATATCGGCGCAAGTGTATTGAGTGTGTATTAATACAAAAACATCTCTTAAAAAGAACAGAACTTCCACAGCCAAGTTTCTCTTTAAACAAGTCAACAAAATCGTCTTTTCATTATTTCATTATGTGAGTGTAGAATTAATTTTTCCTAAATTAAGATTTTGTTTAGAGGGTAATAAGAATGAATATGAAATGATAACATCAACCGTATTAATTATCTTACAGAAAAACAGTTGAGAGCATAATTTTAGTAACAAAATTATTATAAAACCGTTTTACAACAGTGTTAACAATATCTCATGCCTTCTTTGAAACTATAAAAGCCAAATAATTTTTTAGATTTACTTTGTATGATGCTATTATTTTACTCTCCTCTGTAGCTCTCATTTATATAAATTCTATGCTAACATTTTATTAATACCCCAGCACTTCTTAAAGCGAAGATAAAAAACGATGTACAACAGAATATTGTAATAATGGTGACATGCAAACTTTTTCCAGTCTAGAGGGCGATAAATGCATGTTTCCCGGTTTTACTGCGCATATAATTTCATAAAATAAAAACAAAAAAAAGCAATGAAACATGCATATGAGTTGCACTGACTGCACTCTAAGCAACATGCAAAAATAAAATAAACAAGTTCATATGGATTGTTGCCAAACAGAGTATATTCATTACTGCCGCCAAAGCTTTTACGTTCATTAAGACTTGTACTCGAACGCTCGTAAAATGAAACGTCACTGAATCACAAGTCATCAGCATAAACTGAATTTTCATTTGAATTGCGATTTGAAACATTTTCAGCATTTCTTTGTTGCACTTTTAGCACAAACTCATTTGTATCACAACTTTGTATTTTGCATTGTTCATGTTCGGAAACGTATACTCTTCGAATTGATAGATAAAGAGGTGCAAACAATCTCCTGCAAACAAAACTAGATGGAGTTGAGGCCATCTTAATCGCAATAGGCAAAGATTTAAGTCATACATCAGACCCATCCACAGATAAAGCGATTTAAGTAAACGGTCTGAAGTTGAAATAGTAGAGTAGGTAGAGTGTTGGCTTATTAGACACGAACCCATGGTTCAAACCCCAACTCAAACATCTCAATCTCAGTGAAAATATCAAAAGAATAAAAAAAATTTCTCAGCTGTCTTCAGGCGAGAGTAAATAAAATTGCCATGAAAAATGTTTTAAAAAAATCTGTCGTTCTTTGTTGACTTTCAACCCATGCGTAAAATTGACCCTTACAATATGGATGGTGTGAGAAGCTAGATTGTAATCCTAACTCAAGCATTGTAATATCCAATTAAAGTAGGTAAATAAGTAGGTGACAACAATGACGCCTGCTATGCAGGCAACTGCTTCTTCCTGTGATGGATTAATTGCCCAAGGATTCCAGGAATACGACTCATTTTCAAAGTCTGCGAATTCACATGTTGCGCTCGAAACAATCACCATTCCGAATAAGTGTGCTCAACGTTTACAGTTTATAAGGCTGACAAAAGACCAATTGCCAACCTCAGCTTATTTCTGCATAATATGATGCATAACTCAGTGCTTCCCATATTATAATTTCCCAACAAAAATTTGGTTGCTTAAACCCACATGGTTTAAGAAGAACCTTCTTCTCTCTTAATCTCCACTTCCGTTTAGCACGCCTTTCCATACACCACCACTCCACAGAAGAGTTCTAGCCTCCTCTCCTTGCAAGCTCGTGTGAGAATTTTCACATATTCTGGGATCCATTAGAACATAACCTTGTCTTTCTACTCCATAGAAGGTTACGATGATTTCAACTGCTTGTTCATAACATAATCCTTCAGTCAGGATTACGACCTAGCTTTTCACACTACTTATGTTGTGTGTGTTATTTTTGTACATGAGTAGCGGTACCTGCAGTTTAAAGTCGACTCCGAACGACAGATTTTTGAGAAACTTTTCATGGCAATTTTATTTACTCTCAGAGTTTTCATGGCAATTTTATTGGCGCTTAGAGTTTTTGCTAGAAATCTGCTGAGTGGAAGCCGCCGAAGAAATGTTTTTTTTTCATGTTTCGTTTTTGATGTCTTACCGGGGATACGAACCCTGACCTTTCGTCTAATAAGGAAACACACCACCTACTATACCACGGCGATTTCAACTGCTTGTTAATTGCCTAAAATTCCGATATGACTTGAGACATAGCAGAGGGTAACCTTATTTAGCCTACTTAGACGCTACAGCTTTTCCCAGACAGTGCTGTACTATTCTCGATGTAACCTAATACGTGATGAGTACTTGAATGGCGGCTTAACTGTCAGATAGTAAAGCTATGTCTTGTCTTTTATATCTCCAATTCAAGCTTAATTGAGCATATCTTTCGATGGCATATACTTTTACTTGGAAGATACCCCCGAATTTCCTTATGGTCTCGGAATATTTCATTTTGGGACCAAAAACTCCCAGTTCCTGTTTTAAAATCCCATCTTGACGCCTCAGTATAGTACAAAGGAGTGCTTTTTTAATCGTATGACCCTAACTGCAGACTACAGTTGCCGTAGTCTAGTGGGTAGTGTGTTAGCTAATAAGAAGTAGGGCCACTGTTAAAAACCCTTGCTCAGATTCTCGAACTAAAGGAAATTCGAAAAAAAATTTCTTTGGCGATTTCCTCTCAGTAGATTTCTGTCTAAAACTCTGTGAGTAAATAAAATTGCCATGAAAAATTTCTCAAAAATTTGTTGTTCGGAATCGACTTTAAATTGTAGATCCCGCTACCCATGGATAAAGTTAACATAACAATTAACATAAGTGTTGTGAGAGACTAGGTTGTAATCCTGACTGAAGGCCTGTAATGACTAACTATGTATGCATGTATGATTGTAACGGCATTAACAATTTAAATGGAGGAGAGATTTGGAAACGGCAGGTATTTCTATATCTCATCACAGTCTAATTAGTCTTGCAATAAATGGCCACAGCTATTGCCTAAAGAACTTATTATTGAATTAAAAACAATTTAATTTAAAAATTAACATGGAAATGAAATAAATTAAACAAAAAATATTTTTTTCTAGAACGTTTCTAATTACAAAATTCTAATACGAATATAATAAATAAATATTAGAAGACTGTTTATCTTTTAACAAATGCCGTTCGTAGTTGTTTTAATTTCAAAATGTATTCGCAAAATTCGCACAATAATTGCCTGTATTGGGCGAAAAGCGCGTTCCCAAACTCAACTTGAAATTGTAAGAAATACAAGTAATATGTACAGTGGAGTAGAGGCAGAATAAATTAACAAAGTTGTAGAGAAATTGCAAACTGAAATTGTAGAAGCCGAATGTAAGAACTATAAAAAAACGAAATTAAAATTCGTAAAGAGAATTTTAATTTTTCCATTTTTTTCATATGGGAAAGACAAACGGCAACAAACAGTAGAATGAGTGAATGAATGAATGAGGTTTTACAAAATTGTAACAAAACAAAAAAAAAATTAAATTTTATGTGGCACATGAACTTGAGGTCTATTTTATAATGAATTTAGGCGCCAATTAAATTTATTATTGCCTACTGTGTGATAGGCCTGTTGTTTAATTGCAATAAGTGGAATCCATATTTTATTTAAATATTCCAATCATTATATCCATTCTCATCCATACATACATCCATACATCCATACATTCATGTCAATAATTTTCGAAATAATCATGGCCTCAGGTGAAAAATGAACAAAATGGACAACAAATCCACGTAGTAATTAAAATAAATGTTATTTCGATAACGATTAAAAATCGTAACAATCCGACCACACAATCCACACACTAAACAACATGAAGGAAAAGAAACACAAAACAAATGAAGAAAGAAACAAAAAAAATTTGAACCAAATTATAACACATTATTTTGAATTCAAAAAAAAAAAAAAAAAAAAAAAAAAAAAAAAAAAAAAAAAAAATTATGATAATATTCGTAACGATGATGATAATGATGAATAAAATAAAGCAACAGAGGAATATATGATGAATTTCATTCATAAAATTAAAAACAAAACAACATAAGCAACTCACATCGCAAAAAAAAAAAAAAATTTTTTTTTTCTTTTTTAATAAAAACCGACATGCAAAACACAAATTAATTCGTAAGAAATCCAACCACCAACAAATGTATGAATGAAGGCATAAATGAATGTGAATGAATGAATGAATGAATGAATGAACGAATGAGTGAATGAATGTATGAATAAATAAATTAAGAGGAAAGATAAAACGAAAAAGATACAATCAATGTTGGTTTGGCGGTATTGCTTGAGATCTTCAAAAAACAAAACAAAAAAAGAAAAAAAAAACAACAACAATAAAGTTCAAGAGAATTAAAATTTGAAATTTATACTGGAATACAGAGAATAATTAAAGACTCGTATTTAAATGTGAGATACTTCTGACGATTTCAATCGTCAGTTCGTTGAACAGTTTGTTAGTATTAACGACACGAAGGAACCGTACTGGAGCCCGGCTTCAAAATGAATTTAAAAACAGAAATTTGCCAAAAAAATTTTTTTCATAATTTTCTTTTTAATTAAAAGAAAATAAAGATTACCCTATTGAAGATGCCGTAGTCTAGTAGGTGGTCTAGTATGAAGATTCAAACCTCAGGTCAGACATCTCCGACAAAACGAAATATGAACAAATATTACTTCGGTGACTTCCTCTCAGCAGATTTCTGGCAAAAGCTCTGAGAGTAAATAAAATTGCCATGAAAATTTTCTCAAAAATCTGTAGGTCCCACCACTCATGTATAAAATTACCACACACAACATAAGTGGTGTGTGAGAAACTAGGCCGTAATCCTAACTGAAGGGTTGTAATGGCCAATTATAAAGGGATAGTCAGTCGCTTGAGTCTAGTAGATAGTGTGTGAAGCCACGCTTCAAACCCCAATACGATAAAAAAAAATATTTCTTCGGCGACTGCCTATCAGTAGATTTGTGGCAAAAATCCTGAGAGTGAAATAAAATTACCATGAAAAATTTTTCCCAAAAATCTGTCTCGCGAAGTTGTTTTCAAACTGTAGGTTCCAACACTCATGTTTAAAATTAGCACACACACAATATAAGTGATGTGAAAAACTAACTCCTAAGCCAAACTAAAGGGTTCTAAAGGCCAAGCAGTCATACTTAACTTGCATATAGGAAATCAATATCTTATAAATCTAAGTCTCATTGTCTTTTTCTAAAGCTATTCTCAAAATATTTCATTTATCCTTGCAAATCTAGAGACACCGGACTTCCGGATAAAACTGTAGTCTTTTGAAGAAATTTAAGACCTCAATAATCGGAACACTAAATTCAATATTAAAGATGCTCTTGGCGAATAGCATGTACAACAATGTGCTTAATTCTCTATGGCTTATCGTAGCCTAGACTAGAAGACAGCCCCGATTGTAAACCTATTTTCTAATATCAATCAGCAGTCGTCAGCAAAAAGATCTAAGAGTATTAGTATTATTGTGGTGCCGAGGTGCTTTAGTAACGCAACTGTTCAATCTGCTGAAGTTCCTTAGTCTAGTAGATAGTGATAGATGGTCGCCTAGTCCTAGTAGGTAGTGTATTGGCTTATTAGAGATGAGGCCTCGATTCTAACCCCAGGTCAGGCATCTCCAGCGAAACGAAATTTGGACAAATATTTTAACAGTGACTTCCTCTCAGCTGATTTCTAGCAAAAACTCTTCTGGCAGTAAATAAAATTGCCATGAAAAGCAAATCTATCGCCCGGAATCGACTTTAAACATAAGTGGTATGAGAAGCTAGGTCGTAATGCTGACTGAAGTGTTGTTATGACCCATTAAGTATGTATTTATGTACTCCTTTCATACATAGTTGAAGTTTATTGCCCTGATAAACTTCAGAATACTGCTTCATACAGCTCACTAATGCCGTGTTACAGAACTCTCATATAAATAAGGGTACTCTCTGCCTGGTCGAAACATTATGTTAGATATTGTTATAGAGCAGGCCACTGCTGGTGATGCCAGGATCGTTCAAACTGGGGTCATTCAAATAGACTGATCATTTTCCTCCTTACCCTTCGATATTCTAATATGAGCGCCTTGAAGTCAAGGCAGGGAACGTTGACATTAAAATAAATAGAGGGAAAGGTCTAACTATTGGCTTTTGCTAACTGAGATAAAACATAAAAGTATCATGTTGTATGCAACTATTGTGTACAACATCTACAGCGGACTTATGAAGGCAAGTTTACCTTGTTATTATGATTTTTCAACTCTATGCGAATACCTCTGCAAAATGGTCGTATTAAAATGCAATACCGTTAGTTCTTCTAATTGTTTTGGGAACCATTTTGAAAAGCTCCTAAAGCTACTAATTTTCAGAACAATATATTAAACGTGGTGCAGTTGGTAGTGTGTTAGACTTTTAGAACTAAGACCTCTGTTCAAACTACAGGCCAGGCATTTTTAACGGAAAAACTATGTTTTCGGTGATTTTCTCTCGGCAGATTTGTGAGAGTAAATAAAATTGCCATGAAAAGTTTCTTAAAAAATCTGGAGTTCGAAATCGTCATTAAACTGTAGGTCCTGTCACTCATGTATGAAATTAACGCACACAACATAAGTGGTGTGTGAAAAAAGGTTGTAATCCTGACTGAAGGAGTGTAATTACTAATTATGTATGTATGTATGTATGTATGTATGGATGTATGTATGTATGTATGTATTTATGTATGTATGTATGTATGAATGTATGTACGTATGTATGAATGTATGTTTGTGTATATGTATGTATGCATGTATGGTATATATGTATAGATGTAATGGTATGTATGTATGTATGTATGTATGTATGTAATGTATGTATGTATGTATGTATGTATGTATGTATGTATGTATGTATGTATGTATGTATGTATGTATGTATGTATGTAAGAAGCGTAGTGCTAATATAATTCGTATTGATTGTTTAAACATTAATTTCCCTTGCCTTGCCTTGTGAAATTGAATTGCTTGAAATTATGTCGCACATGCAGATGAGTTAAATTGCTACAAAAATGACACTTAGCTGTCATGCACACTTACAATCTGTAATCATGTTCATCATAAGATTCCATTTCATTTAAATGTTACTCTTCTTCCCTTCTTTCTACTTGCAACACTGCCACAATACATATCCCCAATGACTCTTCAACCGTTTGTTCTTTTAAGGTTTCTTTCGTTCACCGAAATGTTAGCGGGAACTGTACTTGTGATGAGGAGGTGTTGCCTCAATTTGGGGGTGTATTATGAACATGACAGAAGTTGTATATTCTAATTAGCCTGGTTGCATGATGTGCACAAATTTCTGTTTCTGTATTGTTATTGTTGTGGGTTTTGCTTTGCATACATAGAGTACTTGCTACAGATCAGTATCGCAATGCCTTTCCAGAGATCAGTCGTAGTTCGTTTCTAAAGCCGACATTTGATTCTTTGTATAATTAAATGATTTTTTTGTTGTTTTTGTTTATTGCTTTTTGCTTTTTTTATTTTTTATTGTATCTTTTTAATTTTTTTTTTTTGTAACTTCAACATTGTTTTTGTTTTATTTCTGTAATGTGTTAGCAATTGATGAGTAGTATAGAGGAACCAGGGGTGGGAGAGTAAGTGTAACAAATATTTTAAAGTCAAGTTTACTACGAAAGCAATTAAAAAATTCACTGGATTTTCCATTCTACAAGTTTTGTATACAGCAAGTGTACACAGTAATTTGATATTTTAACTCTCTGTGGGTATGTGGGTATATGGGTGTTTACATAAAAAATGTTGCATTTGAAAAGAAAAAAATTTTTTTTTTACTTACTGTGGTGTTTGCATGTCTTCCTTTTATTTGCTAATAATTAAAGACTTCATTTTTTCTTCTTCTTTGTATTTAATATGACAATTGTATTTAAATTTTATTTTAAGATTTTTTTAAAATATTTTTTTTTTGTTTAAATTTGTTTTATTTTGTTGTTGTTGTTGTTTTTTTCGTTACCATAAATTACATTTAGAATTAGTTGTAATGATTTGTGTTTTGTTTTGTTTTGTTTTGAATTAACTTTTAATTATTAATAATTAATTACAATTTAATTTTTGGTCTTACAATCTAAAAAACATTACAATCCATTAAAAATTATTATCACAGTAAATATTTATTTAAATAAATATTAAAATTATTTCCATTTATTTAATCTTTACTTTATTTTTTTTTTATTTTTTTTTATTAATTATTTAAGAAATTTTTACTACGATTCTACCAAGTAAGGAAGTCATACACAATAATAAAAAATAAAATAAAAAATTAAAAACAATTTTACAAACACTTACACGAATTAACAGTTAAAAGTTTTAGTAAAAAATTATTTTAAAAAAATTATTTGTTTTGTTTTATTTTTTTTAGAAGATTAAAAGGAATTCATTTCTTTTTGCAATAAAAATCCCCCTAGAAAAGGTTAAGACTAGCTTTAGCTAAATAGTTGAGGAATTCGCTGATTTGTAAAGGAAGCTTAAAAAACAATTTTTATTTAATTTATCTTCAAACATTTGAAATTTCTATTAAAAATTATTTTTAATTTAAAAAATTTTTGTAGGTTTTTTTTACGCATTTTCAAAATTTAAAACAATTTGTCCAAAAAGAAAAGTACCATTTAATGTAAGAAAATTCTTTTGAAATATTATTTTTCCATTGGTACTTAATTACAAACGAGTTTCCTCTACTTAGTAGAACTTATGGAAAAATATGTTTTAGTAATACTCTCTGAAAAAGTACTTTTTTTTATATATATTTTAAGAATAGTACTTTTTTAGTACTTTTTACCAAAAGGTTTTTCAAAAATATATCAAAGTTATTTAAAAACATGTAACTTTTTAAATCATTGTTCAAAAATTACCCTGTGGAAAAGTACTTTTTTACTTGTGGAAAAGTACTTTTTTACTTGTAAAAAAGTACTTTTTTCAGTACTTATTTTCAAAAATTTTTTAAATACCTGAAAGTTATTTAAAAAAGTAAACTAAACACCTTTTGAAAATTACCCTGTTATTCGTTATCCTGTTTGTATGTACTTGAAGGAAAGTCCTTTTTTTAGTACTTTTTACCAAAAGATTTTTTAAAAATTCTTTAAAGTAATTTAAAAAATGGATTTTGTAAATACTGTTTGTAAAGTACCTCTGGAAAAATGCTATTTAAAAATAAAAAAAGTACTTTTCTAAACAATTCCTTTAAATTAATGTTTTAGAAAAAGTACTTTTTAATTATTAAAAATAAAAAGTACTTTTTCTGAAACATTAATTTAAAGGAAAATTACTTTTTAATTATTAAAATTAAAAAGTACTTTCCTAGAAATTCTATATAGCAAAAAAGTACTTTTCTAGAAATTATATATAGCAAAATACTTTTTATAAATCGTTTGTTTGATTTGATGTTTTAATTTAAGCATTTGTTCTTTAAAAGTACTTTCGAAATTCAACAGCTTTACACTGAAAGTACTTTTTTTCTCAAAAACAATAAAATTATCTTTTATTTAAAAATAATATTTCTAAAAAGTACTTTTTTTGGTTTTAATAAGTACTTTTTTGAAAAGTACTTTTTTGGTTTTAATAGGTACTTTTTTGAAAATTATTTTTTTTTTGGATGAAAAAACTTTCTAATAATTTCAAAAACTAAAATTTGTGCTTTGAATCGGTTTAAAATTCGAGTTGACAAATTTTTTATGCACCTAAATTAACTGTATCTACAAAAGTACTTTTTGAGTTGAAAAAGTACTTTCTAAAAATTGCAAAAACAAAGTCTGTACATTGAATTGGTTTAAAGTTCGAGTGAAATAAAGTACTTTTGTGCACTTAAATTTCCTATGTTCTAAAAAGTACCGAATGAAAAACGAGGAAGAGCTGAAGTTTCCAATGCTTTACTAAAATTATTAAAGTTTTCTTACTTAAGATGTGTCGACAACAATGGAAATTTTGGAAAATTTATACTAAAAGTTAAAAAATCGGGTTTAAAATTCATGTGCTACTACCAAAAGGGAAAAATTCCTCTTCGATCTTTTATTTTTTTTTTCTCAACATTTCTGTAGTAATATAATCAAAAAAATTTTTTTTGACTATATTAATAGGAAATGTTGCCACGTATACTTTCGTCCGTTAGTATTAGTATCCTTACAAATCAGCAATTCCGTTAAAGAACGTTTTCTTGAAATATGAAATAAAATTCTCAATTTTGTTGCCTTAAATCTATTTTTAAAAATTTTTTTTTTTTAATTTTTGTTTAATTAATTTTATTTTTAGTAGTGAACCAAACAATTTTCAATAAAAATATTTTTTTTTTTTTAAATTTAAATTATTCATAATTTTTTTTTTCCTGTATTTACTTACATTATAATTCGATTTTAATACTCAAAATTAATTTCAAACTAAAAAAAAATTCTAAACAATTTATGCAATTGAATTTATAGAAAAATAATTAATATGACAAGATATTCTTCTGTTTTTTTTTCTTATTAAAATTTTCAAATCTGCAAAGAAATTAAGAACAATAAAAATTGTTGTTATTTTAATTAAAAGAAAATAAAAAATAAAATTCTTTATGTTAAAAAAGAATTTCCGTTAATTTTTTAATACCAATATTGTATAAAAAAAATTAATTTTTTAGTAAATTTAAAAAACAACCCTTGTAATTTTTTATAAATTTAATTTTTTTTAATTTAATTTTTTTACAAAATTATTTTTATTTATAAAATTATTTCTTTATAAAATTAATTTTGTTTATAAATTTAATTTGTTTTTTTTTATAAAATTAATTTTTTTTTATAAAATTAATTTTTTTTATCTTAAATAAGAACTTTTTTATATTAAAAATTTTTTTAAATTTAATTTTTTTAATTTAAAAAATTTTTTATTTTTTTTTATTTAAAAAACTTTTTATTTGAAAATTTTCTCAAAAAAATTTTTTTTCTCTGCAATAATAAAAAAAATTTTTTTTTATTTAAAAACTTTTTTAATTTTAAAATTTTTTCAAAAAAAAAAAAATTTTTTTCTCTGCAATAATAACATAAAAATAGCCGTTAATCTCTCTCTCAGATATTATGCTACACTCTAGTCAAAAAATTTCTCAAAAATAATTTCAAAAATTTAAGCAAGAAACTTATGTTCGAGGGACCCTTTAATTTTTCCATTGTCTTTACGGCTCGAAATATTTCCTTTCAAATTTCATTTTAAAGACTAGCAAGTTTTATTAAAAAAAAAAAAAAATTTTCTTACTCACCTATTCTTGCTATTCTAATTTTATTCTCTTCTCACTCCTCCTTCTTTCTCTCCGTGTTTTTTTTTTTGCCATTTAAAAATATTTTCTTTTATTTTGTTTTGCTTTTCGATTGCCTCTTTGCCCATCAGTTGAAGTTTTGCATTTTATTACCCTCTTCTTAGTTTTACATCATCATATAGGGTGACTCATCACCATTATCAGGACTATCCATAGACGGATTAATGCGTTTCTCTTTTTGTCGACGATTACAGAACCACACACGCACCACTTCTTTTTCCATGCACAGGCGATCCGCCAATTGTGTGATTTCTTCACTGGTCGGCTTTTGATTCAACATGAATGACTTTTCTAGAGCACCTCGTATAGAAGTTTCAATGGAGGTACGTTTCTTACGACGCCTACCCATAATTTCGGGTGTGGTAACAGTGGTCTGCAAGGCGGCAGGATCGAAAATGCTGGAAATAGAAATTAAGAGAAAAATATACAATCACGGAAACCATAGCACGGAAATTCAACGTATTTAAGCTAAAAGATCATCAAATACGTACAAAAATACTATCCTACGCCTGATCTAAGGGAATGTATTAGATGGCAGTTGGAACCTGATTTGTAAACGGAATGAACTCAGGGAGAAAACTAACACAGCCAGAATTCATGGTGAGAACTTTGCACAATGAATATACACACAATCGGTGCTTCACTGTCAACTGACTATGAGGCACATAAGGAAAAAATTTCTTAAGCATTAAACCGTTGAAAACCCTCGACGGCAATCTATCGAAGGTAATCGCAATCAGGCTAGAATATTTTTATTAAAGCCTATTCGGCGTTGATCCAATAAATCACCTACAACTGGATATAGAGTCGTGGTACTAAAAGATGACACACGAACTGCTACCAGCACACTGAACTAGATTCGAAGTTAAAAGAACGGCTTAACATGGTCAAGTCATCAATAGAGTAATATCCGATATAGTATGTGCGGATCTTGGACTCGTACAAGCTGGCTCTTTGGCTAGACAATGCTGTATATTGTACTACCAGCTAACGTGACTAAAATCGCCAGTTACTAGAACTAACAAAATTTTTCACGAAGAACGGCTCATATATCTGCATCGATCCTAGGGGATAGAATTGTTCTATTACCAACACGAACTACTAAAACGAGTATCGTATATTGATGGCTAACAATCAAGTTTCCGCACATAAATTTTGATAATCCTAGTCTGATAGACACACGATATGAAAAAAATCAGTGTGTTAGCAAAGTTTCCCACCTATCCTCTCACTTCCACAATTTACTGAACCTGATTCCATATTTTTATAAAATATTTCTTGATACTCACCCTCCTGTTGCCTGTATAGTACGATCCGCATCGTCCAACCATTTCTGCAGTAACGGCTTTAGTTTGCACATGTTCTTAAAGCTCAAATTCAATGCCTCAAAACGTGATATGGTAGTTTGAGAGAAATCATTGCCATACAATTTACCCATGGCCAGACCTACATCGCCTTGCGTGAATCCCAATTTTATACGCCTCTGCTTAAAAGTCTTGGCAAATTGTTCTAATTCCTCTAAATCGGTAGTCTCTTCGGGTGAAGGTTCAGAGGCTCTAGCAGCATTAGCCAGATTTTTGGGCATTTGTGGTGTTTGAGGACCACCACCACCACCACCACCAGGTGTATTGGGCGTCAACAGGCCGCTGACTTTATGGCCTGCCGATGTATTAGAGGGTGGTGGGGTTTGTTGTGAAGAACTATGAGACAAATGACTGGAGGCATACATTGAGGGCAAGGGCGAAGTGGCCGGACTTTGTAAGGGTGTACGATGTTGGGTAGGTGTTGAGGTGTGCTGATGGCGATGGTGATGATGATGATGATGGTGATGGTTTTTCAATTGTAAAGGCTCTTGCGGCCGTATGTCTGCATCGTTTCTCTCAAGCTGCAGTTCCTGTTGTTTTTGCAAAGTCTGCAATTGCTGAGCAGCCTGAGTCAAAGCTTGTCTTTGTAAAAGGAACTGGGCCGTTGCCACTTGAGCAGCCACGGTAGAATCATCTGTGGGTCCCAAGCTCAAAGAGCCACTTCTTAAAATGTCTAAATAGTTTTGAAATTGCTGTTGCAACGATTGTTGCTGTTGCTGTAAAGCTTGGTGAAATTGTGTAAAGTCATGGGAAGTTAAAGGAGCACCACCTAAAGCCGCCTGGGCCAATAATGGGTTGCCTAAACCCAAGCCGGCTGCAGCGGCTAAGTGAGCTTGTGGTGAAGCTAGGACGGGTGGTATTACCGTTAAGGGACTATGACTTAAGGAGGTTTTAGGTAAACTAGAGGGCGCTTGTATTAAAGGTGGTGAATGTTGTTGCAGTTCTTGTTGTGGTTTTGAGGGTGTTGAGGCTCGTGGTTTTACTAATGATTTCACCGATAGTGTAGGCGATTGGGAGGAGTGTCGTGAGTTTTCACTGGTTAAATTTAAAGCTCCCTGTTCCTCTTCTTCTTCCTCAGCCATATCATGTTTCATTAGTTTTGGTGAGTGGGCAGCTTGGGGTGTAGAGGAAGCCGGCGGAGGCGTTGCAATCTGATGATGATGATGCTGATGCTGTGCTGGATATTGCGGTGAATGATGCAGCGCCGCTAATTGGCGTCTCTTGAGAGGCGGATGTGTAAGTGCGGCCATGGCTGGACTTTCTGGCGAGTGGCAACGATCGCTGGAATTGCCAACGCTGGAATTATTGTCATCACAATCGGAAGCTGAAAGAAGAAAATAAGAAAAAAGGGTAAAATTAAAATGCATTTTTTTAAGAATTATACGTCTCTAGTAAGTTATAAGGTGGAAATTATTAATTTCACTGGACGTATATACACGTCAAAGGTTTTAAAGAGAGAAAAAGTAAGAGAAAGAAGAAAAGCAGTTAGAAATTTAACACACACACTTTTTTCTAATGAAATACATATATTGCAGTTGGAACTATTTCAGTGGACGTATATATACGTCAAGGGTTTTAAAGTAATATTCCAGACAGTATAGCAAAACAAATACTTTTCCTAATGAAAATACCTTCATTTAAGTGACTTTTTGTGTTTATATATATTTCTGTGTGAAATATTTAAGTGATCGTATATATACGTCAAGGGCTTTAAAGTGATATTTCAGTCAGTATTACAAAACAAATACTTTCCCTAATGCAAATACCTTTTTATAAGTGACTTTTTATGTTTATATATATTTCTGTGGGCAGTATTTGAGTGAACGTATATATACGTCAAGGGTTTTAAAGTGATATTTCAGTCAGTATTGCAAAACAAATACTTTTCCTAATGAAAATACGTTTTTATAAGTGACTTTTTGTGTTTCTATATAATTCTGTGGGCAGTATTTGAGTGAACGTATATATACGTCAAGGTTTTTAAAGTGATATTTCAGTCAGTATTGCAAAACAAATACTTTTCCTAATGAATATACCTTCTTTTAAATGACTTTTTGTGTTTGTATATATTTCTGTGGGCAGTATTTGTGTATACGTATATATACGTCAAGGGTTTTAAAACAATATTTCAGTTAGTATTACAAAACAAATACTTTCCCTTATGCAAATACCTTTTTATAAGTAACTTTTTGTGTTTGTATATATTTCTGTGGGCAGTATTTGAGTGAACGTATATATACGTCAAGGGTTTTAGAACAATATTTCAGTTAGTATTACAAAACAAATACTTTTCCTAACGAAAATACCTTTTTTAAGTGACTTTTTGTGTTTCTACATATTTCTGTGCGCAGTATTTCGGTGAACGTATATATACGTCACGGGTTTTAAAGTGATATTTCAGTAAGTACGGCAAAACAAATACTTTTCCTAATGCAAATACCTTTTTTAAACGACGTTTTGTATTTAAAATATAGGAGTTTTCTTAACATTTATTTTGCATTTAAAGGACACGTGTAAGGATTTTTCTTTCTTTCTTTAATATGCCTTCTATTGACTTCAAAAGTATGTTAATTTTTAACCATTTTTTTTTTCTTTCTTGGCCACTCATTGAAGTTAAAAGGTAGCAAATAATCGTTTGCATAATATTTTTATTTCATTTATTGTCGTTTTTTTTTTTTTTAAAGAGAGAAGAAAAGAAAAAAAGAGGAGAAAAGTAAATATTTTTGGTCAATTTCATGGTTCAAGTGATGATGATGCCTTGTAAGGCATTTACACCCTTTTTTCTTTTCTTTTGCGAGTCCACTATTCCTGATACGTTTACTACAAATGGCATTTCCATGTTTTCTTTTCATTTGGCAAACTTTTTAGAATTGCAAATTTTCTTTCTTTTCTTTTTTGGTTTTTCTTTAGCTGATCACGCTTCGATTAATAATTTGACTGGGTTAGTCTCACACATATTTTCTATTGAAATGAGAATAAATTTAACAAACAATTGCTACAACAGTTTGATTTCGATAGAATATTTGAATTTGAATATTTTTTTACTTTTTTAAAATTCCACCCTCGTTTAGTTTTAATACACATAGTCACAGTCGTTTGAATTACTTTTTTTTTCTTTGTTCCTTTTCAATACTTCATAATACAAAAAAAGGAGAGAAAAAATTATTTCCACAACCCTTTACTGTTCACCATGCTACTCATTTAAATGTAAAGGCCAGGCTGGCTAACATAGAATACGGCAAGAAATAAAATTTCATATTCATGTTTATTTAGCATGTTTGGTCGGTCGGTTGGTCGTTCGGTCGTTTGGTCAGTTTATGAAGGCCAGGNNNNGTTACTTAAAAGAATGAAAAAAAAATTTTTTTTTTTTAATATTTCCATGCCAATCTTTTTTCCCTTGCCATGAATTTCTTCCCATATTTTCAATCTCTGCTACTTTTTTCTTTCTTTTTTTATTCCTTTTTCTCTGGTCATAATTGTATGCATCAATGATTATTTTCAATATATTTTTGCATATGTTGCCTCTCTATGAATTCCTATTTCAAATTTTTTCTTTTTTTTTTTCGGTTTTTGAACATCAATTTTGATGACTTCTTCTACATCAAGGCAACAGGATTTACTTCTATTTTCATAGTAAATAACTGTGTGTGTGTGTGTGTTTGTGCGTTTGTTTAGGTTTGTGTTTTTGTTGTTGTTGCCACAAAAATATAAAAATCATACGTGTGGTACGTGCAATATTTGTTATTCAGATGATGTGCAAATTTATTTTGTTGCTTGCTTGTGATGGCCATAGAGGACATAGAGGAACAGCAACAGCAACAGCAACAGCAGCAATACCTTCTATAACGCCACCATCACCAAGATGGACAAGATGTTCAAAACATACAAAAAAAAGAAAATGCATAAAAAATCATTTGTTCAATAAATATTGAACTGTGGCCAGGAAGAAGATGAAGCACAACGTTACAGGAACGTTACCCAAAATTTTTTTAATTTTTTTTTTTAATTTTTTTTTAATTTTTAAAATTTATCTGAAAAGTACAAATGTCAGGTATATGAACCCAAGTTCAAACTTTCAAACAAATGTGAGCTCCGTCTTAGCAATTTAATGCCGAACAAGGTATTTCAAGGATCCACTAACTTTAAATCAGGGAATCTTAACGGCAATTACTAAAGAATTTTATGAAAATACAAGGGCGGGTCAAAAAGTCCGTGACAGACTTGGCAAATTATTTCAATTCCTATAAATCAGTAGTCTTTTTGGATGAAGATTTAGAAGCTCTTGCAGCATTAGGCAGATTTTTGGGCATTTGAGGTGTTTGAGAACCACCAAACCACCACCAGGTCTTTTGGCTTTCAACAGCACAATGCTTTTATGGCCTGTCGATGTATTACAGGATGGCAATGATTTTTTTCTAGAACTATGAGACAAACGACTGGAGGCATTGCATTGAGGCAAGGGCGAAGCGGTCGACTTATGTAAAGTTGTACACTGCAGAGCCTCCTGCAGCATTAGCAAGATTTTTAGGCATTTGTGGTGTTCGAGGTCCACCATCACCAGATGTATTGGGTATAAACAGGTCACTGACTTTATAGCCTGCCGATGTGTTAAAAAGTGGCAGAGTTAGTTGCGAAGAACTACCAGACAGATGACTAGAGTCATACATTAGGGACAAGGGCGAAGAAGTCGAGCTTTGCAAGGGTACACCATGTTGGCTAGGTATTGAGGTGTGTTGATGGCGATGGGGTGATGATGATGATGATGATGATGATGATGATGATGATGATGATGATGATGATGATGATAATGATGAACTGTGGCCAGGAAGAAGATTATTATGGCTTTAGCGGTCGTGGTAGGTAGTGTGTTGGCTTATTAGACATGAGGCCTCAGTTCAAACCCCAGGGGCAGACATCTCCAATAAAACGGAATATGAAAAAAATATTTCTTCGGCTACTTCCTCTCAACAGATTTCTGGCAAAAGCTCTGAGAGTAAAATAAAAAATTACCACGAAAAAGTTTCCTTAAAACACTGTACCTCGGAATCCTTTAAAACTGTAGATCCCGCTACTCATGTCTGAAAATTAACACACACAACATAAGTGTTGTGGGAAACTAGTTCGTAATCCTGACTATAGGATTGTAAAGGGCAGTTATGGCCCTTGAGGGCGTATGGCTGAGAGGTTTTACTCATTCTGCAATTGCTATTGCTTTTGCAAAGCTTGCAATTGTTGTGCAACTTGAATTAAAGCCTGATATTGAAACACACAATCATAGAACTTTGAATTTTATGAATGCGTTGAAACATTTTTATTTTGAAAAAAATTGAAAAAAATCTGGGAAATGTATCTCCCCCTCTTAGCTACACTCCTGTACATTTTCCCTACACAAATTCCCACATGTAAAGTAACTCGCCTTGCTTAACACAATATCAACACAACAGTACCAGAGTACCAAGAAGCAAGCAATTGGTCATCATCTCATGCCATAAAAAAAGCATGGACATCGAGCATCACATGTTTTGTTATAAATTTTACATTTTACTCATGAGCTATAAAGCCAAGAAAAACACACGAACTGGTAACAAAAACAACAAAAAATAATGAAAAAAAAATTCTAACCAGTAGACCTTAAAAGATGAAGAAGAAAAACCAAAAAAAAAAAGAAAAAACTGTCTAACCGGCAGACAAAACACAAGAAAAAAGAAAAAAAAATCAAAGAAATCTTGTATAATTTTTGCATAAAATCTATGGAAATTTAAGTTTAAGAAAACAAAACGAATGAAAATCAAATGGAAAAACTACAACTAAAGTATGCCAAACACAAACGAAAACACATAAAAATCTCAGACAAATTTATTGTAACAAGCCAAGACAAGCCAAGCCAAGCTAAGCTAAGCTGAGGCAAGTCAAAACAGGCAAATCTGTATTTGAAAACCAATGAACAACAAATACAGACGACAGAACCAGCAACAACAACAACAACAACAAGCATATCATATAAAGAAATAAAGAATATTAAATAGATTGGTAATAACGACAACAACAATAACAACAACAAGAAGAAGTGGTAGTAGGGAGAAAAAAAGGTGTAAAATATCTTATGAATACTAACAAGGTTATTAAAGACACATAGAAATCTGCCCCATGCTATACATACCAAGCAGCAAAGCAATGAATCCGTGTAAGACGTAAAAAGAAAAATCATTTTGACTGATGAAATAAAACAGAAAATAAAACTTCAAGCTAACTTTTCATAAATAACAGAAAGGGGCAGATGAATTTCTTAAACTCTGTTAAGACTAACCACTATTATTGTGATGGTGGAAGTTCAAAATTCGTATGAAAATGAAGATTTTGTCACAACCAAAAATGAAACTAAAAAAAAGCCATAAAAAATTTTAATTTGGACCTTCAAAATCGTTACATTGTAAAGCCTAAACTGGTCCAAATTTTGTCTAGAGTAAGCTTTCTTTGTGTTCACTATTGTTTTGAATAGGGATTGACAACTTCGGTTTGGGCTATGACTTCCTTAATATCGCATCAAGCACGTGCCTAGCCTCAGTTTTATTATTGTTATCAGCGATCAAAGGGCTTAAGATTCTCAGTGTATTTGTAATGACATGAGCACCCAATCAACAAAGTTTCCCGACTGTTTTGTGATTTGATTGAAATGCTTCCATGCGTTATAACAAGAGCGCTATTGCGTGAATGCGCTTTTTCCGCTTCTTCTGTAACTAAGGATGTTATTCTCTTGTGGTATAAGCAGGCTGGCAGCTTATCAATCATAGTTAGCTGTTATATGCCTCTCTAGTTTCGAGAGATATATGGGTTCTACCTTCTTAGGCACATTATTTATATCTGCCATGCTCAGTTCGAACAAAAGAACACAGTCGACTGTCTAATTGTAGGTTTGATTGATCTGGTTCTAGTTTACATTGTTGAAAGGATTCGGATTTCATGTGATGAAAAATAAAATGACCTGTTGGTTGGGCAATTGATGGCAGTCAGTGCTTATTATACTGCTAAGCATAGTGGTTGTACGAAAATTTCTTGAAATCTATTTTGTGATTCAACTACTGACAGAGGTCTCAAGTTTAGAAGGCTTATAGTCACTAGGCTTTGTTTTTGATGATTTTCTTTGTCTGTCTTGTCAGTTATAATTTGATATCTAAACTGAACACTTATGTCTTAGATACCCAAGATGCTTTCTTTACTACACGCTGAGGCTGATTATATATTTTCTTGTAATGTTGTGTGATGTATCTTTATACATATGCTTATGTATACATTGTATTCGATTCATTTTGTTGATTATCTATGCAGTTCTTTGCTATAAGAACCATAGAGCACTAGATTGATCATTTTGATTGATTGATTGATTGATGCTTTGCAATATATTGATTGTCACCACTTCTTCACCAAACTGTTACCTCCCAGTTCGCCAGTTAACTTTTGAACTCCAATCCATATTATCATGGGGCTTACGTGGCGTATATTCTATTCAATTCCAAATGGTTTTCCTTATTTAACACTCAAAAGGTATTTGGTTTCTTTGGGCCCATAGCACGGAGTTGGAAATTGTGCTAGGCATGAACATTTTCCGAATTCTGTGCAAGCATAGGTCTTCAAATATCTTCAAATATCACATCGATTTTGTAATTGAATGGCAGTGAGTACTGTTTTAAGCCTTCTTCTGTTGCTCAAACTCTGGAATTGTAGAATGAAGTCAGTTGCCTGTATCCAGCGAGAGAGAGAGCAAGAAGCCTTCATAATTCGTTGTAATATTACACCAAGTAGAAAACGTTCTGCTCAACTTGGCTGCTTTAACTTTTTAGTCAAAATCACTGTATAGCTTCTCACACCAACCAGATTGCGTGTGTGTTCATTTTGTTTATGAATAGAGGAACCTACAGTTTAAAGTCAATTCCGAACGACATATTTTTAGGAAACTTTTCATGGCAATTTTATTTACTCTCAGAGTTTTTGCCAGACTTCTGTTGATATTCTGATTACGAACAACAGACTTGAGAGATGTTAGCACTGAGTTTTGAACCTACTACTCTTGTATCTAGTAAGCCAATACACCACCCTACCATATGTATTCGTTACCTCTTACCACATTTAAATGGAGGATATTGATAACCTTGTTAATGCCGATATTAAGACGGTAATAAAAGCCCTTAATAGAGCATTAGAAAATCTGTTTTTTTTTTCTTTCTTGTTAATATTTTTAAACCCTTTTATTGACTTTAATTTCCAAATTAAATTGTCGTTAAATGTCAACAAAACAAATAAAATAAAAAAACAAAAGAAATCAAAACATAATCTTTTAAATACTAGTTGGGTCTTCATTATTCAATTCGTTCGTTCGTTTGTTCGTTCATTCGTACGTATTTACCCAAAAAGTTTTGACAGTCTTTTATTGTTATTCCCGAATCCTACTTAACAGCCTTTCTCTCAAACCAGAAATAAAAACAGAATATCGCTTACCAAACCTCCTCTTAAAGAAGGTTTAAGTGTAATAGAGAGAGAAGAAAAAAAGGTCTTCTTCGTCTCCTTAATAAATATGCTACGTCTTCGTCTAATAGTTTTGAAAAATAACATGAGTTTGGCACACTTTGAAGAAACTTCTTCGTTCAGCTTAAAGAGGGAGCTACCATAAAGGAACCCTAACACGAGAAGGGGTTTATCAAATAACATACACACACACACATGCATACATAAACATCTCTTTATACAAAATGTAAGTGTGATGATGTCAATTTAGTTTTCCGTTCTCTCCCTTCTATTTTTGTTTTTTTTTTTTCTGTTGTTGTTGTTGTTTAGTATAAAAGAAACACTCCAAAACCAATTGATTCATTTCGGTTAAAAATCAATGGCAGCAGATGTTCCATATGCAACACAAAAAGAATATAAGAAAACAACAACAAAAAAAACTCAATTCATTTATTAAGACTTGAAACACAAACTATTTTATTGACACTAGCACAACCCCAGCATAACCTTTACGTTCTTGTAACCGAACAATTTGAATTATAAGAAGCCTTTGGATTCAAAATGAAAAGTCTGGTGCGTGGACAAATCGTAAATTTATCACACGTCAACGTATATAAATTTTTCCAATACAATCTCAATTCTCCAATGTTTATAACATTGTCTCTACAAAATTAAATTTATTGTGTGTGGTTTATTTTCGAAGAAAAGAATTTCCCAAAAAGGATGGAAAGTATTGTTAAAAGTAAAGGATTTCAGGATTTAGTTTTGAACTCAGCAGCTGGTATTGTTTTAATAAGAAAATTTACATAATTTTTCAATTAAGAGATCCTAACAAAAAAAAAAAGTTCTAAGGAGCTATGCTAAGAACAAATTTAATTGAATTCAATGAAATAATTAATCGAAATGATGATCATTTTTATAAATTCTTTATGAAATGCAATTTGTTCTTCAACAACAAATTAATTTGGTATCGTATTATAGAGGAAATAAATTCATTAAAGTGCTGCAACCATCTGCGGTACTACCCTCAATCTGTATAGAATATCCTTATAATGCTTCCTTAGTCCTTTTGTCTCGGTACTGCCCTCAATCTATAAAGAATATCCTTATAATGTCTCCTTTTATTCTCTTGTCTCGAAGGACACTAACCTCCTGAATGGTACTGCCCTCAATCTGTATAGAATATCCTTATAATGCCTCCTTTAATTCTCTTGTCTCGACAAACACTATTCCTATGCTTGATATGAGTAAGAATATCTAACTGCCTAGTAAGTTATTAGCATCCAACACTGCACAGGTTCCAAGCAATGATTTGAATTCCTCATCACTAGGTCGAAAGCGAATCCTAGTCTTAATAAATATTCTTTGAATCTCAGCAGCCCGGTTACTATTGGATAATCTCACACAGTACTTAACTTTATTTCCCCTATAATTACCTAGCAAAAGCTTAGATTGTCTTAAACCCGTTTAACTATCCTGCCCACCACAATTCTTTCCACATATCAACGATAAGTTTTGTTTGCCGTATGGTAGCTTCCTTCCTGGCAAGTTCACTTGGCTACTTATTTTGTTGAATTCTCATGTGACGTAATACATACATACATACATAATTGGCCATTACAACCCTTCAGTCAGGATTATGACCTGGCTTCTCACACCACTTATGTTGTGTGTGTTAATTTTATACATGAGTGGCGGGACCTACAGTTGAAAATTGACTTCGAACGATAGTTTGTTGAGAAACTTTTCATGGCAATTTTATTTACTCTCCGAGTTTTAGCCAGAAATCTGCTGAGAGGAAGTCTCCGAGGAAATTTTTTTCATTTTTCGTTTTTTTGATGTCGAACCGGGGATTCGAACCGCAGTCTTTCGTCTAATAAGCCAACATACTACCTGCTAGACTACGGCGACTACCATGCGGCGTATAATCCTGAAAAGTACTTAGTCAGGATTACGACCTAGTTTCGGACATCATTTATGCTGTGCTTGTAAATTTTTGTCCATGAGTAGCAGGACTTATAGTTTAAGGCCGATTCCGAACGACAGATTTGTGAGAAAATGTATATGGCAATTTTTTATTTACTCTCAGAATTTTGGCCAGAAAACTGCTGAGAGGAAGCTGCCGAAAAAATTATTTTTCATATTTTGTTTTGTTCGAGATGTCTGTCCAGGGAGTGGGGCCTAGAGATATCTGTCTATAGGGTTGGAGAGCTCAAGTCTAATAAGCCAACACTTTATCTACTAGACTTCCTGAAAATAGTGACCAAATTTCACCCGTGCTTAGCGGATTCGGCTTGTTCAGACAGTCCCATACTAGCGTCGTACCAATCTCATAGAATTTAAATGTTGGAATGGTAATGTGATTATCAGATTGTATTGCTATATTCCCTCCTCTTTTGACTCCTTATTCCATAATCTTTGCCAAAATTTTTAAATTATTATTAAAGAAAACTTACCATTCGATTGCATAGGAGAGGGAGATCGTGATAAACGTGTGATATCTGCAAATAAAACAAGAAAATTCCCAGATTAATACAAAAGAAATTCAATTTTTTATTATTAGGAACTCCAATAAGATAGTTTTGTGGGCTTTTTTGAACTTCTGTTTCCTTCAAAGAGTATGAAATCTTATTATTTTGCAACCTATTAACGTTCGCTATTGAGGATTAGTTACCATCTTATGCAGATTTCATTGTGTATTAACTTTAATGATTCTCCCATCTACAGTGAGCGTCAAATGAAACTCTACAGTATGGTTACAATTCCAACAATCATCAAAAGCTCAACTTTTACCAATTAAGTAGAGCGCACGAAAAAAATTCGACAATATTTCGCCATTTTTTTTTTTTTTTTTTGTTTCAATTTTAAAAACTGGCAATGAAACAATTTAAAATAAAAATAACGGTAATTATATAAGTATATTTTTTTAGCGTACAGTTTCTTTTGACGCTCAGTGATTTGCTTTAATTCCTTAAATATTATTTTAAAATTTTTTCAAATTGAAATTTTTAATTTTTTAAGAGGTTTTCTTAGAAAATAGTTAAAAAAAGAAAATTTTTTTATAGCATTTTCCTTACAATGATTCATTTTCGAGTGGATGATACAAAACCTATTATTGTATGTCCTTGTAGAACAAACTACCTTCATCTTTATTGCCATACTTTAAAAGAACATGCAAACCAGTTATTAAATTATTCAGTCATTCATTCAGTCTCGCATTCATTCAGTCTCACATTCATTCAATCATTCCTATGCCATATCCAAATACCACCACCATATGCATTTTTATTTGATGTTCAAAACATTACCAAACACATACAGGGGGTTATAAAAACATTCAATGCGCCACAATAACAACAGCAACAACAAACTAGACGGATCCTCCACTTCCATGTGGTGTATACAAACATTTTAAACAAGCAACATTTAAATATAAAATCCAACCAAATGAATGAAACAAAAACTGGAAAAAATATAAAATTTTTATAGGAATTGACCACCTGGTCATACTTGAATGAACAGAAGAAAGAAGGAAAGAAAAAAAAACAACGAAATATTAAAAGATTGTGTGTCCTTTTAGCCTGTAGAAGGCTAACAAACGTAGTAAATTATTGAATGGTAATAGTGTTGGTGGTGGTGATGTTGGTAGTGGTCCTAAAATGCGAGTACGTGACCAATAGACATTTAAATTTCGACGTTTTTCCTCATTTCCAATTTATTTTTATTTATTTTTTTTTTGGGTTTCAAAGCTTATAAATTAATAGTTTTTAGATGACTGAAGAGGGGCGAAAAGAGATCAGGGGTTATTATTTTTATAGAGTCTAGTGTTAATTTATGAGCTCAACACACTCAGAAGACGTCACCATACACCACAAATGGGCAACAGCAGCCAGCCACTAAGCAACAATGCTTATAATTTTTATGTTTTTATGCATTTTGTGTTGTGTTGCAGTGTCATAAAAACAAACAAATTAACCAACCAAACCAAAGGATATTAAGGATATAAAATTCAAAGTGAAATGTATTTAAATTTCAACAATGTTGCAGTTTAACTGCATGGCTGAAGTAAATTTATTAAAAGAAATTCTGTTACCAAACGAAATTATAGGGTGAGCCGAACGTTTCGAATTTTTGTTTTGCCAAATTTATGGAATATTATTTGTCTCTGGCTTGTCAGCATAAACACTTTTCTGTAACAGAGCCCCACACATAATAGTCCAATGTTAGCTTCTTGGCGACCAATTGACATCACCATTTTAGGCTAAATTAAACGTTTGACGCAATAAATCGATTGTGGCATGAGATTTGTGGCAACTTACGCCATCTTGTTGAAAGCAAACATCGTTCATATTAATATTATGAAGAGCGGGTACTAGAAAATCAGTTAGCATGGTGCGATAGGTCTCTCGTAATTGACCATAATCGTTGTGCCGTCCCCAATTTCAAAGAAATATGAGTCACTGATGCTTCCGCTCCACAAACTGTCACCCGTGCACTTTTTCGAGTGTATGGTACATAGTTTAACTCGTTAATAGCATTACGAATGTTGGCGCTCTAGTAGTCAATTGTCTCTTTCACTTTTTTTAACAACGCTACCTAGAAAATAGTCTTACGATGTCAAATTGCAAAATTTTTGACGGCCAAGTGCCATCACAATTTCGTTTAATTAAATGTCCATTAAACGTTTAACGCAATAAATCGATTGTAACATGAAATGTGTGGCAAGTTGCATTATTCTGTTGAAACCAAACATCGTCCACATTAGTGCCATGAAGAACGGGTACAAGAAAATCGGTTATCATGATGCAATAGATGTCTCCATTGATTGTAATGGTTGCACTGGCCTCATTTTCAAAGAAATAAGGATCACAATGATGGCTCTACTCCACAAGTCACGCCAAACAGTCACTTGTAATGGCTTCTGTAAGACCACTTGTGGTAAATTTTGCTTATTGACGTACGCACCAACATAAAAATGAACTTCATTCGAAAAGATTATTTTTCCGACAGCATCGTGCAGTTACTCGTTGGCCCAATAAATTCCAAGGTTGCCTAAGCGTTAATCTATGCATTAGGTTCAGTGGAGATAATATTTTTAATTTTGTGACAGAATACAACGACATAAGTATTGTAAGATTAAAAATAACCAATGATTTAAATTTAATTTCCATGAATGGCCCACCCTATATTAAGGAATTCGATTTTTAAGGCAAGGAATTTTTTTTCATGTATTAACAACATTGTATAGTTGAGTAATAACGACAGTGTTTGGTTATTTTTTTTAAAATTTTTCACCTTAACCTGTAAATAAATATACTTGCATGAGAATACTACGCGTAGTAAAACAGTGGTAAACATGCAAAATACTCCTATGTATTGTAACAATCTCTCGTTTACATGCAAAAACAAAACAAACACAAAATTATCAAAAACCCTACCACTAACTGAGAAATCCTTGTTGAATTTGTTTTGCTTTGGTGAGAGTTTTACTGTAGTAAAGAGAGAGAGAGAGAGGGTGGTAATGCGGTTTATAATGCCATTATTAAAGATGGTGGTGAATATTTTTTCTTTATATTGAAAGCAATTGCTGTTGCTGTTGTTGTTATTTAACCAGACTCCCATGGTTTTATTGTTATTGTTAAAACGCAAAATATTAGGAACATTATTTAAAATATTTGTAATGCTATATCTCTCTCTCTTTTACTCTCTATGGCTTATTTTAAAATGAAATGCAATAAACTGTCATTAATTAATTATTTTTTCTTTCATTGTTAGACTTGTAAAGGTCATTTAAATAAAATATTCCTTCTTTCCTTACATCAAACACTAATAACAACAACTACAACAACAAAAACAACACATTATTGGTATTAAAAATTTCTACAAGATTATCAAATAACAAAAGAGAAGAAAAGAAAGAAAGCAGCATTTTCAGTTTGTTTACATATTTCTAATACACATACATGCATGCATGTGTGTTTAAAGTGTTGCTCATCCGTATGTAGGTGTTGATTGTATGTATGGCATTTAAAAGTGTGGCTAACCCGTGCTAAAATTGTCGCCACTTAAATTTCTAATATTTTGTTGTTTACGGGGGTTGTTTTTCATTTAATTTTTACGCCATAAATTATGTTTTTAAATGGTTTTTCAAAGATTTTTATGTTAAATATGCCATGTATGGCGCAAGTAAAACAAATTAAAAAAAAATTGTAATACTTAGTGGGGTTATAAATAGCTAACGGTTAATGGCTTAAGATTTTAGGAATACAAATAGAATTTTAAAATTTTTTAAAAAGCCATTAAAAATAAAAGCAGATGGCGGTTAAACGATGCAGGGAAATAATATGTCAAGAATAAAACTACGTATGAAAGTGGTATATTTTAAGTTTAAAATTTTAATCTTAAATTTTAAACGTTTAGCGATTAAATAAGCAAATTTACTGGCAAAAAAAACAATGCAGAATAAATTTGCTGGTACATAGAGCCATGAAGATCATTAGAAGGATATCTATGTATGTAGAGAGAATCTCTGTTTTTATTCTGGAGGCATATTTACTTAGTTATGGTCAATTGAAAGAAATTTACGCTAAAATAGCTCTTATAGCAAGATCTACTCTTACATATTGGCAGCTCTAGTCAAAGTATTGGAAGCGCTTTTAAAACTCTATAAAGTATTGGAGATCCTTACTAGTGGTTTTGCTTATGTGCCCTTTATACAATAAATTACTTCAAGTTGCAACTGTAAAATGCAACATGGGAAGAGCGATCAGATTCTTTGCATTAGGTCTGGAACATCAATCACATTTTTAATAGCCCCAGGTGTTAGCTACCATGTATGATAACGTCTCGTACAGCTTTCATGCCATTATACTGCCATTATATTGACCCGAAAGCCCGCACATCGTATCCTGTTTCTGTTATGGGCAAATTTAAGTTATATTTTAACAGCTAAGCTCCTATAGTCTTATCACAATTTGCCTAAATGTATAGTATCTCGGTATGGCGAGATAAACCATTACATCATGGTCCCAAGAAATCAAATTATGCAACATCTAATATCTGATACTCCAGTATCTAGTGTTGTATGACTGGTCGGCTTAGTTTGGTAGGTAGTGTGTTGGCTTATTAGACGTGTGGCCACAGCTCAAGCCCCAGGTCAAAACATCTCTAACAAAAACGAAGTATGAAAAAATAATTCTTCAGCGAATTCCTTTCAATAGATTTCTGCCTGGCAAAAACTCTGGAGAGTAAATAAAAAAAAAAACAAAAAAAAAATAATCTACTGAGTCGTCTTTAAACTGTAAGTCCCCCTCCACTCTTGTATAAAAACTAACATACACAACATATGTGGTGTGAGAAGATAGGTTCTAATCCTGAATGTGGGATTGTAATGTCGAATTAGGCGTGTGAAATATAAATCGATAACTTGATAAGGAAATGAGTTGTTGTGTGCATATAGTGGATTTGGATATCAAACCCTCTTTCGGACTCAAGAAATGCAGCTTCATGGCGTTAGAATATCTTCTTAGCAACAGAAAATTGCTCACGACTATACGGATATAATTACACAGTCAGAATGCCCCATAAACATAAACTTTCGAATAAAATATCGGAGTGCAGGGAATTACAATTACAATCCTTTAGTGTGCACCTTTCCACATGCAAAATTTTGAAATTTTCTTAAGTATAATATGGCCCAAACGGACTGTTTTTGTAGGCATACTGATGCCCTTGATCATGACTAGTTTAGAAATTATAAATAAATTTCATTTTGTGCCTAAAGTTTCTTGGGTACTAGAGTGGGGCTACATCGATTGCTAGCTAGCATGAGTTGAATGAATATTAACCCAGGCAAGAGGAACCAGCATACCTTTATGATTTCGACTGAATATTTCTTATGTGATCTCAGCCCTTATGGGAGACTGCCTAATACGAAAGTCATGGGATTTTTACAGAATTTGCAGCTCAAAGAAAAGGAAAGACACCGTTGTACACTTAAAGCCCATTAATTAAGGATTTGTACGAAGCTAGTTTAAGTGCTACTTAATCGAATTTTAAAACGATATGATTAAATTGGATTTGTTAATGACCCACATTACATATTTAGAAACCTATTTCTAATTGCTCTTATAATTGATAACAGAACATTTTATGTGGGGGGGGGGGCTATATTTTACAATAAATGCTTAAAGAACAATAACTATTGTAGGTATTGCTCAAATAACTGCCTAATTAATCAATAAAAACAATAAATTTAATAAATTCTTATCACTGATCTACGATAATAAATTACAAAGAAACAAAAGAACATGAATTTCAAACGATATGAAAATAAGCTTACGAAACAAATTTTTTTTCCAAGTTATTATTGGCACATGTTTCACAAGATTATGCATAAAAAAAAATCAAATTTCTAATGAAATTCTTATCAAAATTAAGACAAACAATTAAAAAAAAAAGAAAAAAAAAACATATTAATTTTGCTTTGACCACAACAACAACAAAGCTAAGTAGGAAAGGAAATTTCCCCTGTGACAGTTATTAACAATTTGAATTCGAAAGTTATCGATTATTACCCAAAGACTTTGTACAAAAGACAAAAGCGAATATTTGACAGAAGATATGCCTACAATATTAGGGGGTGTGTTATTATTGCCCCCATTTCAAATAGAAAGAACTCTCTTTAATCAAAAAATTTAATAAAAAAAAACCAAAGATTTCTTTAAAAAAATATGACAAATTTCCGTATTCCACAAAGCAATACGTGGTGGTGGTGGTGTTGACATACGAAATTTATAGCAGGTAACAGCACTAGCACTAGCAGCAGCAGCAACAGCAGTAGCGTCAATAGTAGTGGACTTTAAAACCCTAAGTGTACATGTATGTATATTTCATTAAATTATTGCTCGATTGTTTATACGATTATTAACAATTTTTTTTTTATTTTTTTTTAATTGAATTTATTAGTCATTTTAGGTTATTTCATCAGTCTGATAATGATTTTCTTGGTTTTTTTTTTTATAAATTGTTAGATTATTGGTTTATGATTAGAAAATTAAATTGATAATAATTTAATAATGAAAACAATTTATTATTAATAATTTATTATTAATAAATAGGGCATATATACATAGCTTTAGAGAGACAGAGAGAGAGAGAGAGAGAGAGAGTGATACCATATAAGGAAATTAATTTTTGCTTTTTTTTTTATTAAATTTTATAATTTTATTGTGTGTATTTGTAGCAGAAATAATTAACAGTTATTCTTAATTTAAACAATATACAAGGTAAAGTCAAAAGATAGGCATTATTTAACGATTCGAACACGATGTTCGCTGCGTTCTTGATGCAATTATTGCCAATGCCACGTTATTTAGGTTCCTTCAATTCCGTTCTAATATTTCTGAATATAAAATACCCTGGAGTTTCTAGAAGGCATAACAATTATTTGACAGCCACTTTGCATCAAAAGTATAGCTTCACAAGAATTTCCAAGTCTTGAATCTCATGCCAAGTAACCACAAAAAATGTCTACATACAGTGCCTTGCAATAGCTGTAGTTCAGTAGGTAATGCGTTGGCTTATTAGACGTGTGAGCACGAAGTAAATCCCATCGCAGACATCTCCAATAAAACGAAATTTGAAACAAGATTTCTGTCGGCGAGTTCCATTCAACAGTGGGCTTCTGATGAATTGTACGTTGCACATATTAAATACAAAAGTAAGCGTACAATGTGAAGTCGCCGCAGTCTAGTAGGTAGTGTCTTGGCTTTATTAGATGAAAGGCCAGTGTTCGAATTCCCGGTCAGACATCAAAACCGAAATATTGAAAAAGAAATATTTCTGCGCCGACTTCCTCTCAGCAGATTTCTGGCATAAACTCTGAGAACGAAATAAAATTGCCTTAAAAAGTTTCTCAAAAATCTGTTGTTTGGAGACGACTTTTAACTGTCGGTCGCTCTACTCGTATATAAAATTAGCACACACACAACATGGCTATTGTGAGATGCTGGGTTGTAATCCTGACTGAACGTATATATGTTATGTAATCATTGCTGCATGCTACTGTCTGGTATTATCGCCAATTCTATTTAGCATCTAACTCTCGCTACTTTCACACATTGTATCATACGCCGATTGAATCATTGTGTTTGGCACACAGTCACACAGTGGGAAGGCACACAGTCCACCTCAACTCTTTAGCGCATTTCCTAAACGGATGCAATCTCTAAATCTTGCCAGTTAAATATGGTGGAGAGATTGTATTCAACTTTGGTACTAAAGAGTTACAGCTGAGACTGTGCATTGCTATCGACATTAGTGTCAACTCAACGGTATGCATTCCTGTGGTCCAAGCTGTAGGGGGGCTACCTTTGAAAGCATTTTGGTCAGCTAAGATGAAAACAGGAAATGTGATCCTAAAAGCCTAATCCTTTCTCAAGATCGATATTTAATTATATTGACCCAATATGGACCTCCATTCAAAGAAAACAATGCACTGAGGATTGGAGCAAATAGTCCTGCCAAAGTAATTTTTACTGTCTTGTTTCCTCGTCACCTCCAATGATTACATCCTGTAAGACAGTCCTCTTTCCACATTTGGCAGCTTTTTCGACATCCAGGTCTACATATTCTGCATTTCGAATGTTAAGACAATTGCCGAACGCTCAAAAATCACAGCATTAGCTTGGTGCGTTATAAGTTACAGATGCGAATACGCATCCACCGGGCAGTTAATTACAAGACTTGAGATTAAAATAATTTTAACCACAATTGTATGAAAAACTCGTACAATTACAAGAATTTCTTCATTATCGTGATCGAAATATTCAACCATCAGATGTTGATTAATGTGAGAAACAACAACTTCCGAAGCTGACAGAGGTAATACTCTCTCCATCGGAATTCAGTGGAATATTGAATACATACGAATTCGGGATAAGACCAAGTTTGATGAATCCATTTACGATTTGCTAACAAGGAGCACATCTTTTCAACTGGCCCAGAGAGATGCATCTCCAAAACAAAATAGTCATCAAGGCAGCAAATTTCCTACAACGACATACAAGTTACTTAATTTCGTACTAAATCGGTCATTACAACCCTTCAGTTAGGAATACAACCTAGTTTCTCTCACCACCAATGGAATTTTATTCCTGTGTAGCAAGTTCTATAGTTTAACGCCGCCGACTTCGAATGACAAATTTATGAGAAGTTGGACAATTTTATTTGCTAACAGAGTTTTTGCCTAGCTTGCTGTTGTAACAACAACAACAAAGTCCATCAATATCAAAAATTATTTCAAAGCAATTTATTGCACTTCAAAATCTTGTCAAATTTATTAATTGTTAGGCCAAATTACTTGAAAGGCCTCTTTAGATAGACGGCAATTAGGATCACCACCTAGAATCCTTAAATGTCTTGAGGTATTTTAAAAGGAAAACAAAAACTTGTTGAGTTGGCAAATCCTTAAGAGGGTTAACTTAAGAAACTCTCTCCTACTTTTCTTAATGCCTTAAAGGAAAGTATAAGGAAAGAGTGTTAGGCGTTATTTATTTCAAAATGTTGTGAAATAAAGTAGGGTTTGCTGATGAAATTTCTTTTCGTTGGCCTTTTTCTATGAGAGTGTCAAAATATTTTGTCACGAAACCAGAAGTCATTGATCAAAGATATTTTTAAACAATTGAATTTGAAATATTTAAAGGCAATAAAACCGTAATTTGTTTTTGTTTTTGTTTTCTTTAATAAATAATTACTCAGAAATGAAAATGTATTAGCGCTGAAGAAAGGGAACTCCCCCATTTTCAAAGAAATTATTGTTATCACAGAGATAACAAGAAATTCTTTCTTTTAAATAAGTTTTAAAGCAAAGGGGGGAAATTTTTTTTTAAATTGATTTGTTTTAATTAAAATTTCTTTTATTTTTTAAATTTGCTTGAAAAGAATTCATAAATAAAATTTTAAATTAAAAAATCGATGTTTTAATATTCTAAATACATAGGGTCTTGTTCTAAGCGCTTCCTATCATACATAAATGATTGGTCATTACAATCCTTCAGTCAGGATTAAGACCTTGCTTCACACACCACTTATGACGGCGGGGCCCACAGCTTAAAGTCGATTTTTGAGACACTTTTCATAGCAATTCTATTTACTCTCAGAGCTTTTGACAGAAATCTGTTGACTTGCCGAAGAAATATTTTTCCTTTTTTCGTTTTGTAGGAGATGTCTTGACTTGGGGTTTGAACCAAGACCTCATGTCTGAGAAGTCAACCCACTACCCACTAGACTACGGCGACTTTTTCAGGCAATAATTATGAATTTCTATTCACCATAGCTTGTATTAAAGTTAGTTTTCAAGGCAATTAAAAATGTTTTTGTATAATGAAACTTTCTTAAGTTGAATAATGCTTGATACAGCTTGAAAAAATTTTTGTTTTAAGCACTTTTAATCGCAAGATTAAGTACTAGTAACCTTGTGACATGTATTCTGGTGTACTAAGATAAGGGTTGTAGGTTCGATTCCCAGCAAAGTGAGGATAAGTCATTTAATCACTATATTTGTAATAACTTGCATGCTACTTGAAGTGTAATCGCAGGAAATCTAAACGATTTTGAACAAGTTGTGTGTGTGTTTTAACCAAAAAAAGCGAAATTTTCAAAATTTTTTACTACAAAGCCACTGAATTTTTAATAAAACTTGGGTTTTAAAGACCCTAAAATGATTAATTTTGAGTGAAATTCAAAACAGCATGCCGGAATGCGACTTAAAATTTAAAAAAAAAATTATTTTAAATAAAAAAGTTCTTGGTTTTGCTTAAACTATCATCCTACATACGAAATTTGTTACTAAAACCTTAATTTTCAATATGAAATTTACATTAAAAGGCTATTAAAGCTTGGAAGCAGTTTCTATTTGATGGTTTTTGTCTTTAAATTTTAATTTTTTAAGTAAAAAAATTTTTTTTAATTTATTTTGGTCGAACATTGCTGAAAGTCTCTCAAAATGTAGTCTCTTTTTTTTATTCAGTTTACTTACATCGATTATGCATAATATGATGATGATGATGATGGTGGTGGTGATGATGGGGATGGGCCGTGGTGGGTGTCTTTAATAAATCACGTTTTAGTGAATTATTATTATCCTCCGGTGTTGTATGCCAACGCAGCTCTGACATAACCATTTTTTTCACTTGAAAACAATTGTCTTTTTTTAAAATTTTTTAAATTTTCCTTTTATTATTTTCACTTTTTAAACGCACTGTTTGTTGGTTTTTTGTTTAATTTTGTTTTTTTTTTATTCAAAATATTAAAATTTTTCACTTAATTTAAGAAAGAAAAAATTGTTTACACCAAAAATTCATTTGATAAGCATGTCTGTCATTTGTTTTTAATTTATTTTTTCATTTTTTTTATTAAATTTTTTTATTTGTTTATATTTTGTCTCAAATATCTCATATTATTTATGTGGTCTCTTGTCTGCATATGTATTTGAAAATCATAGAAACAACGTTTGAGTGTGTTCACATTAACGTTTCATGCGAAACTAAATTTCATTTTCAATACAAAGTGTTACAATACCTTGGGGTTTTTAAAACTAAAACTAAAAAAATTCTGTTTTAAAACTGAATTTTCTTATTTAAAATTTTATTTTCCTTTTTTTTTCTATCATACTTTTAAGGGTTTATTTGGATTTTTATTTTTATTTGGATTTCCATTACTTTTTTTCAATTTTATTTGAATTTCTTTGCTTTACAAAAACAAAACAAAGAAAATTTTTGCAGATTTTCCCTTATTTGTCATCAGAAATTTTTGGGAACCTATAAAGGGGGTGTCTTTTTTTCTTTTTTTTATTTTTCTTGCTCAACTCTTAACTCTTCTCATATCCAATTTGAATTGTTTTGCGCTGTAAAGGAAATCAACACAAAAAAATTTCCAAAACTCTTAGAACGTTACAATGTATACCAGCAATAATGCTCTCAATTTCAATCTTCAAATTTTGCCAGAGAGTTTAAAAAAAAAAAACGTTAAAATTGTGTTTCTTTTTTGATTTTTCTTTCTTTTGTTTTATTTGTAGTTATTTCGGCCCGTTATAGGTTTATCTTGTTGCACGTTATATTTCAAACTGAATGAAAGCGCTCGTTTAACAAGTTTTAACACACAAAACATTTGCAAAACAATACACAAACACAAAAGCAACAAAAGCAAAAAACAACAACAATAATAAAAACAAAAAAACAAACCAAAAAATTTGCTCTCATTTTATTCTTCTACTAAATAAACTTGTATAAACAGAGATAATTTAAGCTTCCTATAACCGTATCATACCTACATGCTATACCATACACCATAAGCATTTCATAGTGTACACATGCATGTGTGTGTGTGTGTGTTTAGTTGTGTTTCAATATATTTACCGTTTTATAATACTTTATATTTCTTATGGCTGGCTATACTTTACTGCTATTTATTCTTAAAATAAGCAAAAGCAACAACAACAACAATAAGAACATCAACAGTTTTACTCTCAAAATAACCCCTTTTTTCTCTTGATAATAAAAAAACCTTTCTTATTGGATCGGCAGTATTGTTGTTAAGAAAGCAAATTGAGGGGAATTTTATTCAAACAAAATTACCTTCCACATACTCTTTTTAACATTTGCTCTCGCTGTTAAAAGAAACTCTTTAACATGGCCAAACACAGCCATAACAGTGTAACTGTGTAATGTTTTTAACAGAATACGTAGGATTCAAGCAAAACAAGAGTACTTTTAAGTACTTTTCAGCATTTTTTATGAAATTTATTATTTATTCTTTATTATTTATTTATTATTATTATTTATTATTTATTCTTTAAATTATTTAATTATATTATAAACAAAAAAAAAATATTAAAAAAGCTTTTGAAAATTTTCGCAAGAGTAAAGTGTTAATTTTTAACCTGGAACAGAATGTCTTATTATTTTGAAAACAAGTTTTAGAAAATGTTTCGGATTTAAATTTGGATCCAGTCTGGATTACCCCGAAATGTAAATTTATTAAATTTTTCATATTTCTAGAAGAATAGATTTTTTTATAAACTAGCAACGACGTACATAATATCATGTTCTGGATTTGTAGCAGCCTTACTGGGTCTTTTCGTTTCAGTTCATTCATATTTCCCCCAGAAAAAGAAACAGAATTCATAACTTTTTAGAAAATTTAAGGTTTTATTTAAAATTACTTGCTCTTATCCGATTCCACGAAAGGCTATCCGATCCCACGAAGGACCATCCGATCGCACGAAGGACCATCCTTGTTGTCATTGAGGATAACATTCTATAATGTCACCCTCATAGAAGTTCTCACTGAAAAACGTAGCAAAAAAGTTTTTTTTCACGAATGAAACACTATAAGCTCTAGTAAGTCGAACTATAAGGTGGGCGTGTAAGAATACTTGAAAGCTAAATCATGAAAGTGTACTCTAAAAGTCTAGTAGATACTTTGCTATTCAATTAAAGTGGGGGTTTCGATTTCAATAAGAAACCCTGATGTAAACAGATCAGATAATGATGCCGAGCATAAGATCTTAGTAAAGGCGAGCCCGTGTTTTATACCTCTTCTTAAACATCTCCAATAAAACAAAATAAGAACAAAATATCTCATTGATCGACATCCTCTCAGCAGGCTCTGGAGTAAATATAATTGCCATTAAACGATTCTTAAAAATCTGTCATGCGGAGTCGATATTAAACTGTAGGTTCCACCGGCCATGTATAAAATTAATTATTACAACTCGCCCTTAAACTTGGGTTTAGTTAAAGGTAGCTTTAGCTAAAGAGAACTGTAAAGATAGCTTTAGCTAAAGGGAACTCTAAGTTCCCTTTAACTTATTTTCGTTACTACAACCTAATGATAAAATAAAGTTAACATTTTCAAAAAATATGGCAGTGTCGGAGCAATGCCGAAAAACTATTCACTTAAACAAGTTTTTGTAAATGCAGTGGCAGCGACTGGCTTCTTTTTTTGTTTGTTTGTTGTATTTGCTCATTCTGTTTATATTACAAGTTGCCATACTTTAACTTTAAACTTAACTTTAAAAGTTACCGTTAGGATGATCCTCCCTTTAGCTTAACGCTTGCTTTTATCTTACTGGCCACTTATAATAATGAAAAACAATTTATCTGCCCGTTAAAATCCTCCCTTTAGTTAATGGCAGGTTGGAGTAATGAACTTTAACATTTATGGTGTGAATAAAGTCGGTTTTAAGCCTAACGAAACACTTAAAGTGTCCAAGATGGGTGGTGTGAGAAGCTATGTATAATGTAATCCTGACTAAGGGATTGTAGTGACCAATTAAGTAAGTAAGCATCACAAATATCTGATTTGGTGAAGATTATTTTGAAAATTTTATTTCTGTTTTTGGGTAGAATTTGTCGAACGTCGTGTATATTTTTTTTAGAAATCAACTGCAGTTTTATTCAAACGTTCATATATTGCAGCGTTTTTATCTAGTATTTGAATCACCAAATATTTAAACATGATAATAATTTAAATGCAATTGCACTCTTAAGTACATATTGTTCTTATAAAAAATGATCCCTATTCTCCAATTGGTTTCCATTTAACATCTTATTGAACATTTTCTTAAATTCTGTTACTCTTACATGTTAAGATACGAAGCAATTTAAAAACACAAACCTGTTTCACTAATAAATACTCTTAAAAAATATTCTCTGCTAACATTAGAATTCAAAAAACAAACGAAATAAAATGCAGAGCTGCACAGTCTCTTATTGTTAAAATTCTCCTGCTCTTGTCTGCTATTGGTTTGTTTTGATTCAATTCACTCTCTCTCACTCTCTCTCTCTCATTTTGTTGTCTTTTAAAGAGCACAACTAACATTTTGTTTTTGATTTTGATTTTGATTTTTATATGCTTTTTTATAGAGTTTAAAACACATTGTTGTTGTCATCACCGTTATGAGTTGTTAAAATGAACGTTTCTATAAATGTTTGTACGTGTGTGTATGTGTTCCTGTGTATGGGCAATCCATTTAATAAAATAAAAATTTTTGAATGTTTTCTTTGCTTTGTACCTTTAACTTGGAGTGTATGAGTGTATGAGTGTTTGTGTGTGAGAAGTTTAGTGAGCTGGCTGGGTAGGTGTGGCTTAAAATTTAAATTTTTTACCGTTTTCTTTTTATAGTCATTGGATTTGTTTTTGCTTATGCATGCTGTTGTTGTTGTTGTTTTTGTTATTTTGTATATTACAATAAGCTTTGTTTGTATGTATGTTTGCATGGGTATTGGTTAAGCCTTATATTTTGTGTATGTGGGGGGCTTTAAAATTTGTTTTTGTTTTGTTGTGTTGGAGAAGAGACAGAGAGAGAGAAGAGAGAGAGGAGAGAGAGAGAGCGCGCGACGTTTTTGTTGTTATGCTTTGTGTCATATTTAAAATATGATGTTTTTTTTATTTTATTTTCATTTCTCTGCTTCTGTATGCATGCACGTTCGTTCTCCTATTTTAAATACACATTCTAACGTTATGATTGGATCATTTGT
>QOCX01000036.1:206557-241642 GCA_005959815.1 Sarcophaga bullata | reverse complement strand
AAGTGTGCTGTTGTTGCTGTTGCTAGCTTTAGTTGGGGAGAGAGGGCAATTTTTGAATTTTAGAATTTGTTTAGAATTCTTCTTTTGCTTCTTTCTTTTTTTTTTTGTATTTTATGCGCAAGGTATGTAGTTTTATTTTTTATGATGTTTTATTTACTTTTTAAAGTTTTTTCTTCTTTTTTCTTTTATATTCTCTTCTGTAAAAGAGTGGGAGTTGGATTAAGAGGCTCTTGTTATTGTTTTCATGCTATGTAGGGCCAGCTTTGCTTTGTATGTGTTTGAATGCAAGTGTGTTTGTGCTTTTGTGTTGTGCACATATTTTTTAATGCAAAATAAAATGTCAAATACTCTGCACACACACACGCACATACATACACACTAGATTATGTATGGCTTACGGAAATAGAGTATATTAAAGCACATAATGAAGAAAAAGAAATTTTGTCCCCATTGTTTGGCTATTTAAATAGGATTGCCAAATGTTGTTTTAAAATGCTAAATACCTAATAAAAATTATCAATATGGCCAAAAAAAGAAAAATGTTTTAAAAAAAATTAAAATTAAAAAAAATTAAAAAAATTTAAGCAATTATTTTGCCATTCTTGCTAAATATGTGAATTAAAGATTTTCTCAGGACTTTTCTTATTTTTGCAATACTTTTTTTGCATATAAAGTGGTCTGCATGACCAATTTATGGAAAGAAAAAAGTCCTAGTAGTCTAGTAGAGGGTTGTTTTGACTTATTAGACTAGTCAAACCCTAGTTCGGACAACAAAACGTAATATGAAAGAATATTTCTTTGGCGACTTTCTCTCAACCGATTTCTGGCAAAAACTCTGAGAATAAATAAATATTGCCATGAAACATTTTTTAAAAAAAAATCTGTCGTTCAGAATCGGTCTTAAACTGTATGTCCTCCCCCAGTCATAGATAAAAATTAACACACACAACATAAGTGGTGATAGAGGCTAGGTCGCAAGCCTGAATGAATTGCTGTAAAGACTAAATGTGCATGAATGTTTACACCCTACATATTGAGAGCAGTAGTATAAATTGTATGGTCACTGCATTCCTGTACCTTATGCAGAGCGTTCTGTTTATAGATTTGAATTTTGTTACAAAAATCAATCGATGCAAAGAAAATATCGATGTATTTTTAATAAATCGATATAACATCGATGTATGTATTCTTACTGAATGCAATTTTATGGGTTCTAGGCTACTATTTAACAGTTTTTGGTGGTAACACGAGCTGCAGTAAATTCTAAATCTTGAATATGGAATCTTCGATAAACATTTTTCCATTAGTATTGATTTGTTAAATCATTTTACGTTCGCTATTCGAACTTCAACTACCACTAGCCATTTCTAAGCAAATATTTTGATGTATGCCAACATAAAATGGAATTAAAATTTCATAACTTGCGTTAAAGGCTCAAAAGACATTAAAAAATCGCTTAAAAAAATTTCGTTATTTTGCTTAGAAAACTTCGTTATTATTTGCTCCAGCTGAGGGAAATCTTTTCCATTTTTTAATCGAATATTTTTGAAGGATTCAAATGAATTTTTTTTTCGTATTTTCTTCTATTTCCATACTTAATTAAACCATTTACGTTTCATTAATCACTGTGAGAAAGTCCGTTACACAAAATTTCCAATTGAATTTGTTCTTGTAAAAATCGGGGTATCTTGTTATTGAAAAAAAGAAAAATTTGCAAATAAAGGCAAAATTATTCCTAAAAAAAAACAAGAAACGGAAAAAATAAATCAAAATCTTTAAATAAATAAACAACCACTTTTTACCAATAAACTTCCCCAATGATATTTAAAAAAACGCTATAAAATGCACAGAATTTAACAAAAAAAATTTTTAAAAAATAGAAAAAACCACCCTATATTACTATAAGATTGTGAAAATATTCATTAAATCTTAAGAAAACGCAAAAAAACAGGGAATAATAGGGGCGTCAATTGCATACTTTTTTTGTGAATTTAAATTAAAGAAATGATTTTTTATGCTAAAAAAAACAACAACACAGAGGAAAATTCTTGTAACAAGGTTTGCAATTCTTCTTATTGTTTTTGGTTGCTTTCGTTTTTTTTTTTTTTGGTCTTTGGATATGCATGATAAAATTTACCTGGCCATGGTGATAAGTGTAAAGCTGTGTTCGAGTAATCTAACACGCAAATTTATTTCTTTGCCTTACATTGTCATACGGCATTAGTTTTCATCATCATCATCATCATCATCATCGTCATCATCATTATTACGATGCTAAAGTTACAATAGTTAAAGTTGTTGTTGTTTTTGTATTGTAAATAGTTTTTCTGCGTAGTTTTTTTCATTTTTTTTTTTTTTTGAAGATAAAATCTTAAGAAATTGTTTTTTAAGGGTGGTTGCTTGGTTTTTTTAATATTAAAATTATTTCCCAACATTTTTTTTTTATAAGAAAAATACGTTTTAATTTCCCTTTTTTTTTGTAAGAAAAATCTTCAATCTTTTCATTTCTTTTCAAGGGATTTACAATAACAAAGCGGTGATGTTCTCTAACGGTTTTTAATGCATGAGTAAGTGTGTTTGTATAAGGTATGCACTCATTTCACTCTATGTTTTGAGTATTTTTACAGGATTTTTGTTTGTTTTTTATTGTTTTTTTCCTTCTACACAATACTCAGCATTAAGTTGGGTTATATTCACCTTGTTTCGTGTTGTTTTTGTATTCGAATTATTTACCGTTGTTGCTGTTATGCTTTGCTATGCAAATAAGTTCATTTGTTTACCACAACAATTTCACCATATTGTAGAGAGAACTTTTAAGAATTTCCCCACTGTTAAAGAGAAATTACCCGTTTTAATTGAGTATTCCTATGCCAACAATAGCGAATTTATTTTGATTTAAAATTCTATACTTCCGTTTAAAAAATCTTTTATGGTTTTAATAGTTATTTAAACAAAAACAAAAAAAAAAAAGTTAAATTTTTTATTGTGTTTGAGTTCTTGGAATGACATAAAAAATCTGTTAATTTTTTTTTAGTCCTTTTCCTCTGAAATAAAATGAGACATCAAAAGGTCATAAAATTTTACACGCATTTTAAAATCTCTTAAAATCTCTTTAAGGGTGAAAATTAAAAAGTGCAGGCAATTACTTACTAGTTTATGTGGCCATACAGTAATGGAAGAAAGAATAGGGACACATTAAGATTTTAACAAACGATCTGGTGTTGGTTTTCGCTACTTCAGGGTACATTTCGGATGTAATTTTTCAGATGCTTAACGTTAGAGGTCAGTCATCAAAAAACGAAATATGAAAAAATATTTCTTCGGCGACTTCCTCTCTGCAGATTTCTGGCAATAACTCTGAGTAAATAAAATTGCCATGAAAAGCTTCTCAAAAAAAAAAAAAAAAAAAAAAAATCTGTAGTTCGGGAGTCGACTTTAATACTGTAGGTCCCGCCACTCATGTATAAAATTAACATACACAACATAAGTGGTGTGAGAGGCTAGGTCGTAATCCTGACTGAAGAGTTGTAATGGCCAATTATGTTATGTATGTCAATGTTAGAGGATTGTCGACATAGATAGTCCGAAAAAAAGTTTATCGGCATCAAATCGCATGATCATGTTCAATTGACCCAATCGCCCAAACGTAAAATTACTCTTTCTGAAAACTTCTTTTCAAATGAAACGGAAATCGGTTATGTTGTATGGCGTAAAACCTTCACTTAATGATACTCAGTTGCAGGTCAAAAAAAAAAAATAAAATTGATTTTTATGCGGCCATAACGCTCTGAATTGACGGTATTTTTCCTTTCTGTGTGGATAAAAGAAAGTACAACTCAAAGGCACCCCCAGATTAAAATCTGCACTCAACATTTACTTTCTACGGATGCAATGGCTTTTTCATAACTTTTTCTATGTTCTTTGGGACCCACATTTGATAAATTTTGTCCTATCAATAACAGCTCTTTTACTACAAATTGGATGACAAATTAGGTGACTTCAACGGCGAATGCCCATAGCTATTCAGTGCAATTGTATAAGTACCTTGTGCCATAACATTTTGAGTCTCGCGAACTTCAAAACTAAGGCAATATGGCCGAGTCATTTCCCAAATTTGTAGTGAAAGTGGTTTTTAGATGCAGGTTCATAAATGTGACTTGATTGCGTGTCTCAACGAATCATTTTACTGTGATGGAATATCAAGACATTAGTAAAATCTTTTCAGGAATTCCACTTTTTGAGATTTTATCTTAGAACTCTGAATATATTTATTGATTTGAAACAGAAAACTTAGGTAAAATTAGTTTTACGATGGCATGGATTTCATTTAAACCATCTTTCTTCAGTGGTTTTTCCTTTCTCCTCATTATTACAGCTTCCGCAGAAGTCGGTGGGGAGAACTTTGCAACCTTGGTCGCATATAACCAGAGATTCTTAATATGTATTCAGGGGGTGACTTAATGCAAATCGTCTTCTTAGTATATCAGATTTGTCAGGATTCTATGCAAAGTGTATGATTCTATGCATATCGTAGTTCATATTCTCTGGAAGGTATATGCCAGTGTCGTAATACGATCTTTCCGATAAAACTAGAAACCAGGATCTTGTTTTAAAATCAGAAACGAAGTTCATCAACAGGGGATCCAAATTTTATTATCATCATAGCCTCTATGCTTTCATACTCAGCGTTTAGTTTTATTCTTGCATTCTTTGTGGCTTATTTGGTCGAATTGCTAGGAGTCAATGGAAGATAGTGAGCAATGCGTTAGATGATGGTCTCTTGCTGTTCTTCTGAGAATCGTGGCGGCTCATTATACGTTCAAACTGGGCCTGGTGGAGTAAAGTTTGATTGTCTTTACAGTCGTACCTTGGGTATATTTTTTAAGGGTTACTAGACCAGTTCATAATAGTAACCATGAATTGAAGAGTTTTGTATGTCGTTGTGAATAGTATTAACTTTGCTTCGAAATCAGCTAAAATCTAAAATTTTAAAAAATAAATTTGAATCCTTGGTTGTAGTTGACACTGCAGTGTCATCAAATTAAGCGATAATCATGAATCCAGTTCTCTCTATGACTTTTAGGTAGGATAGAGGGTTCTTATCAACGGTGAAAATACATTTCCTTGAGATGTTTTCGGAATTGCCACTTTCAAGTGCCCATATTGAGGTGCCCCTACATTTTATCAAACAAGTGCAATGACAACAGGGTTAACATCCCTGTTTCTTTAATAAATTCTTCATTTTCCATTCAGGCCTTGTCTTTTAGAATGTGAATTAAATATCTTAACACCTTATAAATTATAAGAGTTTTGAAATTTTTTTTAAATTTTTCTAAGAAAATCAAAATTTTGCGCTCTTTACTCTGTTCATAGAAGACCTATGAATGCCTTACGTTTCTGGGAAACGAAAAACATAAAAAAATACGAAAAGAAAACGATTGCACGTCATAAAAACTGACTTTTTAACATTTTGACGAGTAATAACACGAGCATTTTTAAGCAAAACTACTGGTCAACAAGCAGCAGCAGCAGAATTCACCATAAAAGAGAGAAGAAAATGCAACATCAAATGCCTTTGAATGCACGAGTAGGAAAGGGGAGAATAAATTGTTCATTGTTGTTGTAAACTAGACAAAGCGGGATCTAAAAGCAGTTGGCTTGTACATGCTAATTAGCCTAGTACTACTGTGCTTAACATTATCAACGATAGTTAGGCATAAGAGAGTTATGTTTGGATTTTAAAGATCATGGTTAACATAACATGTCCTTAACATTAGCCGAGCAGAGTTGAGCTCTTTACCTTTACTATTCTGTTTACATGCCTATTTCGAATACGATATTAAAATGAAGTTTTTTTTTCTTTCGCTTTCTTTTCTTTTAAGGCTCTCACGTTCACACTGAGTTGTTAAATTCTCAATTACACTCCTAGAAATTGTTGTTGTTATTGTTGCTTTGCTTTGGCTTGGCTTGATTTTTTGACTTCATTTCATTAGGTTTTATGATTATGATATATTTTCTCTGTCTTCTTCTTCACTTTTTTATGATTATTTTTTATTTTCTTGTAGACAAACACCTTCTGATTGTTTAGCGTTCTTTTTTTTATAAATTTTCTTGTAAGCCTGTATTGTTTAAACGTCCTTGCGGCCACTTTATTTCACGTTTTAGTTTCAATTTCTGGTTGATTGTAATGAAAACATAAAACAAAAGCATTTCCAGAAATTATTTACATCAACATACATACGTACATATGTACATACTACGTACATGCTACGTACTTTGTTAGTTACGCGCCCCATAAAAAAAAGAGAGAGAAAGAATTTCACAGTTTCTCAGTGTTTTTCATTTTTTTTTGTTTTATATTCTCCTGTGGCCTTTAATTTTTTTCCACTTTTTTTTTAACAGAAATTATGTTTTTAGGTAAAGGTAAAGGTTGATTGTAATAAAAACCGTGTACGTACGTATTAGAAAAACTAAAATATTCTTGTGAAAGTGAAAATCGTAATAAAAAAAAAATTTTTTTTAGTTTTTATTACCAGAAATAGAATGTCTTGCTTGGTGTCAGTCTGTTTGTCTGTGCCTAGGCTTTTATTATATTTGTTTTGTAAGGTAATCTTATCTATTATTTAACATTTTAATTAAAATGTTTTAATTCTAGCAATAATAACAAAAACAATTAAAAAAAAAACAACAATTACTTAGAATTTCTAGAAGAATATGCTTGAAATTTTGATTTCCATGCCAAACAGTTCCCAAAAATTTCATTTTTTTTTTTATTTTTTTTTTATTCTTTTAACCAGTAGTTATGATGTTTGGAAAATTAAAATTTTATAATCTGTACACAGTAAAAATTCTTAAAAAGGAAATAAAAAAATTAATTTCATTTAAAAAGTACAACAACTATCGTGTACAAGTTGTATGAAATTAAATTTCTTTTGTTTTTTTCTTGACAGTTTGATAGCAGTTTTACGATTTTCAAATTTAAATCTTTAGTGACATATGGACCATGGGGAAAAAATATTTTTAAGCAGCTCAACATTTATTTGAAGAAATTCAATTTGCTTTCTGGCAAAAACTCTGAAAGCAAATAAAATTTCCATGAAAGAGTCTCAAAAAATCTGTCCTTCGGAGTCTGCTTTAAAGTGTAGGTACCACCACTCATGTATAAAATTGAACACACACCACTTTGATCTGAGAAGCACGTCATTATGAACGAAAGAGTTTTGACTGTCAAGAGTTTTGATTTTCCGCTTGAAAACAAAATTTTTATTTGGCAACTAAAAATTTTCTTCCATAGCCTGCCATAGTGGCCAGTTATTCAATCGATTGGAAATCTTTGTGCGTTCCATCTTCACGACGGACATCTTCTTTTCAAAGGCCTAGAATTTAGCACACTTTATATATAAGAAATCTTCCCAAGAGTTAAATTAATACTGTGTGGTCTTCTGGAGGCTAGATTTCCATGAAAATCTACATGAAATTGTGTGCTTCTTTGTTTAAACATCCGTCACCGGAACACTTTTGTAATACTAGAACCAAGAAGTCGTCTAACATCTCTACATAATGTTGCTCTCTCACTGTCCAAGCAAAGCACGAAAATTATTCGCTTAGATGTCGCTCCTCTCAAAGTATAATTCAATCTTTTAATGTAAGCAGTCCTTTAATGTTACGTTGTAATCGCCCGTAGTTCAGTAGGTATTTGTTGGCTTATTAGACGAAAGGCCAGGGTTCGAATCCCCGGCAGACATCAAAAACGAAATATTGAAAAAAAAAATATTTCTGCGGCGTCTTCCCTCTCCAGCAGATTTCTGGCAAAAACTGCGGAGTTAATAAAATTGCCATGAAAGTTTCTCAAAAAAATCTGTCGTTCGAAGTCAACTTTTAACTGTAGATCCCGCCCACTCATGTATAAAAAATTACACACACACACACATAGGTGATTGAGGAAGCTAGGCCGTAATCCTGACTAAACGTTGTAATGGCCAATTACGAATGTAGGTATGATGTCGCTGTGGGACCCACTCTGTAAAAGTGGCATTTTCGGTTATGTTACGTATTTAGAATGGACAACAAAATCGCCAAAACTGAAAATGCACTACAACGAAACCAAAGTAAAGAGACTTATGAAGCAGCTTGATGGCTGCTTCTCTCCCTTTCAAACGAGCGACAAAATATATTCAGAAACCCTGCGAAACTATCGATCATTTTAAGTGGAAGTTTCTCCATTCGGACAAAAGACACAGAGCAGAATGGACAGACAACTGACCATCAATGCCTCTGTGATAGTATAGCACCTCTCTAACACCAGCAAATAAAGTACCAACTATTCAATGTTACGCTCTAAATTGTGAAGTGAACAAAATGAAAGAGAGCACAACTGCGCAATAACATTGGAATGGAGTTGGTAATGGTTCGCCATGGAGTTGACTCAATGACAGCGAACAACGACCTTCTAGTGTGCTGCTATCTCAATCATAAGCCTTCCCTCATAAGCGTATTAATAAGATCACGTGGGGGACCATCATCTCTTTCGCCATGGAGTTGAATCAATGACAGCGAACAAAGACCTTCTAGTGTGCTTCTATCTCAATCAAAGCCTTCCCTCATAAACGTATTAGTAACATGACTTGGGGGACCATCATCTCTTTCAGTCGCAGACATAAAAGATAATAAAAAAGGACCTTTTGAACCTATTTTTCAGAGACTCCCATTTAGAAGCGGAAAACAGTGAGTATGATAAATGGACCCACACCAAGACTACTCTCATGCAAGTACAGAAGAACACATTCGATATAAGACCACATTATGATTGACAGAAAATATATGAAATGTTATACACCATCATGCAGAAAAAAAAAAAACGGGTGATCTGTGATAGTGTGTTTGCTTATTAGACGAAAGGCCAGGGTTCAAACTCGAGGTCAGAGATCAAAAACGAAATATCAAAAACAAAAATATTTCTTCGGCGACTTCCTCTCAGCAGATTTCTGGCAAATGGTCTGAGAGTTAAAAATTGCCATGAAAAGTTCTCAAAAAAATCAAGGCTGCGAAAGCCTTCCCAGATCAACGGCGATTTAAATCTCTTTATTACTGAAGCACATTACAATGATGATATATTATACAGTATACGTCAAAAGAAACTGTACACTGGGATAGAAATTCTAACAATCATCAAACTTAACTTTTGCCACTTAAGGAGTGTGCCCGAAAAAATTTTGCAATATTTCGATTTTTTTTTAATTTCATAAACTGCCAATGAAACCATTTTAAAAGCAAAATAACGGTAATTTATTAATGTATATTATTTTTTTTTCATGTACAGTTTCTTTTGACGTGCACTGTACATATTCGTTTAAAAGTTTTGCCATGATTATGTTAATAAGCATTCAGGAGTGTTACTTCTTTGAAAGAATTTCTACACAAAAGGTCAATTTATTACACAATATTTCGCTGATGACCTTTTTTCAACTACAAACTAATTTCGCCCATAAATATTTATAAAATTTTGCAATTTGTCAGCATGAAATGCAAAAAAAAAAACAAAGAAAAACAATGCCTTTCATGCAATTGATTAAATCAAGGGGAAACAATTTTTAATTAATTTACACCCATACACCGCCATACCATACATATACACAGGACGAATGAAATCCTAGAGAAATTTAAATACTGTGTGGCAATTTTCTATTGTAGGGGTTTGGGGTGCATAAGCGCACCCCTTAAAAACAAAAACTCAATGCAAGATTTCCTTTCACTGATTAAATGATTTTCACATTTTTTTGGAGTAAACTTAGAAGCGGGCATTTCACAATGCTGTAGATCATTATCATATTGTGCAAATATATTTTTTTTTTTTGGGTTTAAAACAACTGTGCATATTTTTAATGAATTAAATGAAAAGTGTTCTCTTCTTTTTGTTTTTCTTGGTTTGTTTGTTTTTAGAAAATCTTCTCTAAAAATTTTAGTCAAACTTACCCTTAATTTTTGCGAATTTTTCTGTTTCCTTCAGCGTTGTATGTTTTTCATGATGTTTTCGTAATGTTGTCTTGTCTTTTGATATGCTGCCACTGCCGCTGCCGCTGCCACCCACATTATGAACAATTGAATGATTTGAATTGGTGGCAGTCAATATAATTGAATTGTTACTTGAAATGGGACTGTGACTGCGACTACGACTACGACTACGTTTAGGACTTTTACGATTTCGAACTGTGTTATTGCCCTCCTCTTTCTCCTCCCCCACCACCTCCTCCTCCATCTTAATGCTATGATGATGCATATGAAACTGTTGCAAACTGTCTGCCGCATCTGAACTTAGATTTTTTGTATAACTTTGGCTTGATTTTGATTCAATAAATTCATCACGTACTTTTAAAGAGCCAACAATAACGCTTGACTGTGTTTGCTGTTTGCCATTATTATTCGTTAAAAGTTCATCACTATTTTTCAAATTCAAGTCCTTTTCTAATCCTGTCATTCCGCCATGCCTTGATACGTAATCAACTTCATTTGTTTGCCCACTGAAACATTTGCTGCCGTTTGCATCATCATTTTCATGTGAAAAATTTTCATTATTTGAGTTGTAATTTGTCAATGAAACTTTGTCTTCTTCGGCTTTATTGTTGCCATAGTTGAAACTTCTTTTTCTTGTTCTTTTGCTGACCTGCTGTAAATTTATGTCAACATTTACTTCCTTAGCACTATTGGCTCCACCATCATTGTTATCATCATCATCACCGTGGTCGTCACTATGCTTTGTTCGAATTCTTTGTTCATTAAAATTCGCTGATAAAGTAACGTTTTGAGTTGTGCTGCATGCAGCATTTATTAAATCCGTTTTTGTTGCTGCCCCTGCAATACAATTAGTGGGTGACGTTGACATTCTTTTGTTGACACTGTTTTCGATTTGATTTTTAAATAAATCGGGCAGGAATTCAAAAGTATTTACGGCCGGCAAAGAAGTTGCATTGTGTAGGGAGGCATAAGAAGTGGCAGGAAATTTTGATGAATGATCTAAAAGCATACAAAAAGAATGATTTTGCATTCATCAGAAATCTTTTCATAAGTAATCGAAATTAATATTTCAATGTAACGGGTGTGACAATTAATCGAAACAAAAAACCCAAAACTAATAGAAATTTCTGTAGAATGAATTAGAACAGATTAGAAAGTCTTAAATTTTTTCTATGTTTTTATAATTTTATTTATAACGGGTGTGACATCAGAAGAAAATAAATAAATTATTGAACTTTCAAACAGAAAAAAAACGGAAATAGCAATGAAGGAAGTTTCGAAAATATTGTTTTACAATTTTATTGTGACGGGTGTGACAACACCAGAAAATAAACAAATTATTGAACTTTTAAACAGAAAACAAAATAGAAATAGTAATAAAGGAAGTTTTGAAATTATTGTTTTATAATGCTATTGTAACGGGTGTGACATTACAACCCTTCAGTCAGGATTACGGCCTAGTTTCTCACACCACTTATGTTGTGTGTGTTAATTTATACATGAGTGGCGGGACCTACAGTTTAAAGTCGACTCCGAACGACAGATTGTTTGAGAAACTTTTCATGGCAATTTTATTTTCCTCTAGGAGTTTTTACCACAATTCTGCTGAGAGGAAGTCGCCGAAGAAAATTTTTTTAATTTCGTTTTTGATGTCTGACGGCATACGAACCCTGGCCTTTCGTCTAATAAGCCAACACACTACCTACTAGACTACGGCGACTACCGGTGTGACATCAGAAGAAAATAAACAAATTATTGAACTTTTAAACAGAAAAAACAAACAGCAATAGTAATGAAGGAGTTTTGAAATGATTATTTTACAATTTATTGTAACGGGTGTGTACATCAGAAAAATACTTGATTTGTTGAAATATTTTTCCAGACTGATTCTTTTTGAATAGAACGAAAAAACTTTATAATTTTGTTGTAACGGGTGCAATATTGGTTAAAAAATTTATAATTTCTATTGAATTGGAATATTTGCAAAATTTAAAATATTTTTTTAAAATTGTAACGGAAAAAAACATTTAAAATGTGTTTGTACAACTTTTCTGTAACGGGTGTGAAGCAGGAAAAATATTTGTTTATTAATAACCAGAAGTTATTTTAAGTTACAAAAGGAATATCTTATGCATTAACATTTTTTTACTTTTAACTAGCGTGTAACGGGTGTGACTTAAAAGCTATATTTTTGAAAAAAAAATTTTTTCTTTAATTGATAAGATGGTTGGAATAAATTAAGTCTTAATTTCATCACATAAAAAATGTAAACATATATAAAAGGAACATAACAATTACAAGCAATATTTTTGCAACGGGTTTGTCATTCAAAAAATATTTATTGTAGCATAATTGACAATGTTAAATGAAAAAATATTATGTACACACTTGATATTATTAATAATAATAACAATTTTTTCTTTTTTTTTTTTTACAGATTTTCACACAATATAATAAATATGTAACGGGTGTGACAGCAGATTAATTTTTTTGGTAAGTTTTTTTTTTAAATTTTCATTTATTTTTTCCAATTATTTGTTAATTTAAAAATTTTGAACAGAAAAACTTTAAATGTTTTGTCTATATAACACAAATTTTATGTAACGGGCATGACATAAGAAAATTGGTTTCCCAATAAATAAATTGTATTTGATATTATAAAAGGTGTATAGAAAAATTGTATACTTTGTACGAGAAATTTAAGGTAACGGGTGTGACACCAAACGTAAGATTCTAACTTTTTCTTTTGTTATTTTGAATAATATTCTAATAATATTTGCTATCATTATTTGTTAAGCTCTTACGCTAGAAAAGATGTATGTAACGGGTGTGACATCGATTAAATATTTACGTGAAATTCAAAATTTTCTATTTTCCTAAGAAATGATTTTCAAGTTCTTTAATGTTATTTTATTTCATTTTTTGTTTTCCTATATAAAATATTCATAATTTACGCCATTTTTTCCACATATGTACGTACATACATAGTTACCAAAAGAACTTATTTCATCGGCCAATGAAATGCATTCAAATATTTGTCCCTTCAATAATATTCAAATCATTTCCAAATCTATGAAGAGAAGGGTTGAAATTCCCATGCATAAAAAAGCCGTGATAAAAAAATCACGTCATTTTTTATAAGCGATGTATGTATGAATGAATAATTTACATAAGGCATGGTATGCGTGCATACATAAAAAAAGCTATAAAATACTTATGTAGGCAAATCACTACTCATAGAGATCAACCAACCCTTCTTTTATAGCAATAGCCAAAGGCACAGAATTCAACCCTTTTTAGGCATTACGCAAGAAAACAGGAAGTGAATAAAATTTAAATACGAGGATGGCACACAAATTAGGGGGATGATTTAAATATTTAAACTTCATTTTTTTATTTACATTTTGGGGTGGTTGTTATAGAATTTGTGCGTGTAAGCGTTTTAATATTTAAAAAAAACTGACTGTGATTGGAGCTTTACTGCGAAGAGGAGAACACTTTTGAAAGCATATTCTCAAGCAAGCGTTGGTTACTGGGAGCTAAAAAAAAGACGTAAAAGTGCAACTGACGATGAAGTGCGACACTTCCTTTATTCTTTATTTCAATTGGCCTTGTAAAGGAACTCAATTCTCATGTGGGACAATGAAGCATAAACTTTATTTCTAAAGAAAGTGGATTGTTTTGTACTCTTCCTTTCCCCCTTTTACTACGTACCATATTTTACTAGAACCTATACAAAGTTTACCATGACTAGAGTTAATTATCATAATTTTGGTTGCATAGTTTACATCATCATTTATGCTAAAATCATAAGCGAATGTCTCTTCAAGACACCTCTTGTCGTTTTTGTTTCTTAACTCATGACACAAAAAAAATATTTTTTTTTCAATTTTCCCTCTTTTTTCCATAAAGAGTTTGCGTATAGAAAAAACTGCTAATATTCCCTGTGGCTTTTTCTTACAATATTTTGTGATTTTTTTTTCTTTTTTCAAAGCGAATGAATATGTTGTTGCCATATTTTCTAAGCATATCACTGCGTTTCAAGTCATGCCTTCAGGGTCATTTTATAAATCACACACACTCTGGCTGATGGTAATTCAATCGAGCCAGTCATAAAAGGCATGTGAAATGATGAAATGAAAATTCCTACAGTGTTTCTAGTACATTTCTAAGGCAATCTGTATGTTACAGGCATATGAATGAAGTACGTGTTTTAAAAAATGAAGTACTCTTATCGCCGACACCTTTGAAAACAAATTTTTTTCTTCGTTCATTACATACTCTAGTATAAGGGCCCTGTATGGCTCATGTAGATTTTTTGTACGCCTATTGCACAAAAAAAAAAACATACTCCTACGCCAGTTTATTTTTCTGTTATTTTAATAAAGTGCCATAAATATGTAGGAAACGGTAGAGTGTAATCGATGCTTAAAGAATCAATCAGTCATGATAATTGCTAGAGGGAAGAGCAAAGAAAAATTTTAATATCTCCTATGACCTTTAACATGCATGGTTTAGGTCGCAGATCAAATTTTAATTTTTATCACTTGAACTTATAATTCTTCGAGCTGATTGTTTAACAGATAACTAAGAACTAGAACTATGGGACTAGTGCCTGGACTTTAAACAGGACGTGCTGCCGGTAACAGGAGAAAGGTGCTGTGATTAATAAGTCTCTCTATACATACAGTGAGTGTCAAAAGAAACTGTACATTAAAAAAAAAGTATAGATTAATGAATTATCGTTATTTTTATTTTAAAACTTGTTTCATTGCCAGTTTTTAAAATTGAAGCAAAAAAACTTACAAAAACAAATTTGAAATATTGTGAAATTTTTTCGCCGCCACCTCTCCTTAGTGGTATAAGTTGAGTTTGTTAGAATTGGTTAAAGTTTTGTCCTTTAGTGTACACTTCTTTTGACGCTCAATTTCACTTCACTAGATAGTCTTTTGGATGCATACGAGTTGATAAAGCTTTTTTAATGAATATTTTCCACCTTAGACGGACGACTTTCAAGTTCTTCATTTTTTTCTTGAAAGGTCAACGATATTTTCCTTAGAAATGGGAATAGGGATCCATAATTATTTGTACAAAATTTGTAGAGAAAATCTTGAGGGAAAAACCAATTGTGGCAAATGAAGCCTTTGTCTAAGCCTTCACTACAATATCAAATAAAATAAAGGGACTGGCATGGTGTAGGCGCAACTGGAGGCAATGCAAATGGAAATTTTGGAGGCGTGCAAACTTTTTATTTTTGAAGGGAAAACTTAGAAATACCTTCCAAATGGTTAAAAGAGGTGTTCAAGTAAACTTGAATAGGAGTTACAAAGGATTGGATGAAGCAATACTACTTGAGGACGAAAAGCAACCGTTTGAGCTCCTATTAGGCATTTTATGCGAGGAGTTAGCCTGTAAGAATTTCACTGTCACTAGATAGGTCTTTTGGATGCAATACGAGTTGATAAAGCTTTTTTAATGAATATTTTCCAACCTTAGACCGACGACTTTCAAGTTCTTCATTTTTTTCTTGAAAGGTCAAGCATATTTTCCTTAGAAATGGAATAGGGATCCATAATTATTTGTACAAAATTTGTAGAAAAATCTTGAGGGAAAAACCAATTGTGGCAAATGAAGCCTTTGTCTAAGCCTTCACTACAAATATCAAATAAAATACAGGGACTGGCATGTGTAGGCGCAACTGGAGGCAATGCGAAATGGAAATTTTGGAGGCGTGCAAACTTTTTATTTTTGAAGGGAAAATTTAGAAATACCTTCCAAATGGTTAAAAGAGGTGTTCAAGTAAACTTGAATAGGAGTTACAAAGGATTGGATGAAGCAATACTACTTGAGGACGAAAAAGAACGTTTGAGCTCCTATTAGGCATTTTATGCGAGGAGTTAGCCTTAATGATACAGAAGAACACCATGAAACTTGTCAGGACAAGGGAAAGGGGGAGATATTCTAAGGCAAGTTTACAATGTTTGAAGACAATATGCCAGATCATCTGGTCGTACGGAAACAAAGCAAAGTAATTGATAGAGAATTGTAAGAATCATTGCAGAAATTCAGAATCAATAGAGGAACTACCTAAGCATCATTCCTACCTTTACTATGAAGAATTAAAACGATTTTGATTATGAAAACCAAGTATTTTTAGTTTATGACGGCATTGTTTTAATACCCGCATTTTATTTTTCATTTGACCTTGAATACATAGAATTAATGCCGTTTAAAACACCTTGTCTTTCAAAGAACGTTTATTTGTCATACGAAATGAATAGGCCACCTTCATCAGTTGCAAACAATTGCATTAAATAGTGAATAAAAATAATTGAAGTTTTTTGTTGTTTGTTTTTTACTGTTAGATTTTGGGAAATCAGGTCTTATGAGATATTATACAAGAAACAAGAAAAAAACAAAACAAAACAATTACAAGGAAATACAGTCAATGCCACATTACTGGCTACAATTGTATAGGAGAATAAAGGAGGAGGACAGCCAAATTTATGTCACTTTCTTTAACACGAAAACGAAGATTACTTTTCTAACAATTTTTCTAACTAAACAATAGCGGTGTTATAATTAAAATGATTTTTTTTTTCTTCTTACCTTTGTTCGATTTTAAATAGAACCTGCAAAAATCAAATAGAAAAACTTTGTTTTTCGTTTTTTTTTTTAATTGATAACGACAATAATGCCAAGAAGAATGAATAAAAAGTCCTTTTGTATTTGTATAGAAAGAAAGTAACTAAGAAATCTTTTGCTTTTTTTTAAAAACAAATGATTTTGAAAACGAACAATAACTGCCGTCTTTGCTACAAATGACAAACCGTCCATCCATCCATCCATCCATCCACCTAAGCACTACTAGTTTGCTCTGCCTATTGCATTTAAATAGGCATCAGCCAGGTGTATGTATGTATGTCTGAACTATCTTGATACCACAATATATAACAACAAACAATACCAATGCCAATGCAATCAATATTACTTGTTTGCTGGTGCAGTGCACATAGTGCAGCAACTATTTGGCGCTTTATTATCTGTGTGTGCGTTACAGCGTGGGAACTGCATCTTGCGCAAAATAGGGTCTTACAGGTTTTCCTTGGGTTTTCATTATTCTTTCTTTTTTTTTTCTTTTTGTGTGCGGAAACCATTAGAAATTCTTTTCAATCAACAATAAACAATACAAGGGCTACTGCAAAAAAAGAAAATTACAACAAATCATCATACAACACCCCACACATTGTGCCAGTTTATAGTTTTCATTACATGAACAATGAAATTGAAGAGAAAAAAAATTAAAAACAAAACATATATCATAAAATCAATAGAATGACAAAAATAAACTGAAAAAGAAAACATTTTTTTTTGAATTTATTTTCAGTTCCAAAAATTTTTTTCATTTTTTTTTTTCAAAAATTTTTTCAAACAAAAAAAAAAAAAAAAAATTCCCAAAAACTGCATAAAATGCAATAAATTTCTTTAGGCCAAGCAATTCATTTCTTCATAAATCTTTTCATTTTTATTTATTTTTTTTCATTTGTGTAGAAGAAATATTTCTTTCCGTCATTTTTTTTCATTTTTTTTAAACAAATTTTTTTTTTTGCAAAAGTTTTCACTTGATATGCATACATAAAATAATAAATAAATTTTTAAACATAAATAAATTTTCAGAACTACACAATTAGTTGTTTATTTTTTATGGGTTTTTAAACTTAAACTGGTTTCTTTCTTTCTTTTCTACATATTTTATGCATTTTATATTCAATATACCATACCCTACACTACCTTAACTAAAATGGTACCAATGTTGGTAACATATACCGAACATATGCATACTCAGCACAAATTGTATTCGTAGACTTTTACGATTCAATCAAATTAAAAGAAACTGTGCACTACCCTGCATTCATTCAAACAAACTTAAATTCTCATGTCATTTGATCGTCTAACGGTTTGCTAAAATTGAAGCAAATACCTTTGGCCTCAACATTTTTTAACTAGAATTATATTGCATCTAAAGAGCGCTATTTTATCTTATTACTGGCCATAACAACTCTTTAGTCTGAATTATCTGCCAACATCATCCGTGTTGTGTTAGTAACTCAGAGGCAACGCGATTGCATGAGCCTCTATAAAAATCCTCTATCTTCTGTACTACCAAACTACAATTATTATCTTACGCTCCTATTCTTACATCCTTTAGGCCTTTAATGCATCTCAAAGAAAAAAAACCCTTAGGGCTCTAAGCTGAAGGGTAGTTCAATAGATCACTTGGTCGATCTTCACTATAATAATACTACGATCGACTATACCATAATAAAAACGAAATACAAGTAATGCCTTAAGCTACAAAACACTGGCATAATTTCTAAAAAAAAAATAATCACTGGCTTTAAAATCTTGCTATGTAAACCCTAGAATTGTCAGTCCAAACTATTCATTCCAATGCACATTAGAAATGTTTGGTATTTTTTTGTTAGAATCCTGATAGAAGTTTGATTCAAAGCGTACATTTTTACTACAGTAAAGACATGTTTTGAACATGGCTTTCCCATGTGTGAAAACAAGCATGAATTTGCATTGATTATTATAGAGCCTATAATCGCGTTCCAATTTCACTAAGAAAGCCTCTTTCCACTATCTCTCCTCCTTGCTAACTATTAGATCTCAATCTCATATTGTATGGGTTCTTCGATACCTCTTTCTGGCCAACATTTCTGATTATTTGTTTAAAAACTATCTCCACTGTTGTCATTCTCGCTGTTAAATGCATTCTTTCTATTGTATTTTCTTAAGAAAATCAACTTTCTTTAGGTTTTTAATCAGTTTAAGGCCTTTATTAGCCTGGATATCTGAAAATCTTTCTCCTCCGTGTTTTCAAAACTTTTCTTGAATATAACCCGAGTATTTAACGGCTTTTGATACCATAGGACTTATGTATATTGAAAGTTATCGAGGTCATTAAATGGTGACCATCAGTTATTATTTCTACCAAAACGTAGTCATCTTCCATACAGAGGTACTTTCTGAAATGCTTTGACTTTGAGGCGAACAAATAGCTTTACAGGATATATGGTTTCTTTCGGTAAGGAAGTGGAAAAAAGGGCATTTGAGTAACAGAAAATAAAAATGCTATGTTCTGCAGAATAATTATCTGTCAATGCTTAGATCTGTAAACCGATTAAAGCCATCTTCATCTTCTTATTTGGTTTCGGTTGAAGTTTTTTTTTCTGTTTGCCTTGATTCATTTTCATTAATAGAGTTTTGCCAGCTGCTTTACTGTCACAGTTTCTTCGCTTATAAGGTTAAAGTCATCTGTCTAACGTTCTCTATGAAATTAAATTCAATTATTGTATAGGATGTAGTGTTGAGAAATATTGCTCCATGAATCCAATCTTTTTCTAATAGGTACTGTTACCTATTCGCTGTAGATCAGAGATCAGCAATGGAATCACTTATTCGCTACACATAAGTAATCATGAAATTTTAAGTATGAGTGAGTCAACAGTATTGAAATTTAACTATTCTTATTCATTTGTACTCACACTACATCGTTGATTTATAAGTACCAGTTGCAGTGAGTATGAGTACAACGTTGGCATCGAACTCATAACATTCGAAATATGTTAGATTCATAAGCCTACTCATTCAGATTCATAAATTTAGAAAAATACTCCTAATACTCATAAATGATTCCGTGTGATTCGTGTGATTCGAATCATTTATCAAAATTCACAGTCTTAATTATTGTTGCAATTACAACAAAAGAAAAAAAGACACACAAGCAAAAAACAGACAGAGCAGCAAGCAGAGCAAACACACAACCTTCTAGTGAGTATTGTAGTGTTCGTATGCAATTGATACTTATTTTGTGATCGTTGTATTTGTTGAGTCATGGAGGAGTAAAATCAAAAATCATCATGCGTAGTGTGAAGTATGAGTATGATGAGTACTTCAAACTTTGAATATGAGTTCTATGAGTATGATATTAAAATAAGTATGAATGCATATAAGTAACAGAAATTATGAGTATGATTCGAATCTATTCATCTTTTTTAATACTTATTGTTGATCTTTGCTGTAGAGAGAGAGAGAAATAAAGGACTTCCAGCTGGGTTACTTGTACGAAGAATGAAGCCGATTTTGTTGTAATTGAAACGATGAATCTTAGGCTTGCAGTTATTAAACCGTTCTACAATTTTCAGATAAAAATCTGCTAATATTGTTGTGTTTAAAATCGGAAATGCTTTGGAATTTATACGAACAATCTAATCTTCTCAACGCTCTAAGTCTATAACTCAAGATCAAAGAAAACCAATTCATAAGTAGTGGCCTGAGTTAAGTAGAACGAAATGTTAATTTAGCTACAAAGAAGCCAAATTAATCGATTTATTGCCTGCTAAAATGCAATGTTATGTTCTTACCTAGAAATCTATTGCCATGTAGTGTAATGTATATGACCACCTATGTAGGTCCATCCGCTTTTTTTATTTGTTATTATTTTTTCATAATTTTTTTTCTTTTTGGATGGAATTTTGCAGTATTTTAAACTGAAAGTGTTAATGTGCACTTTTTTTTCGTTTTTTTTTTTGTTTTTTAAAATTGTTTATGATTTTTCCTTTTTCCATTAAGGAATTTCTCTGTGAATGTGAATGTGAATGTGTGTGTGTGTGTGTAGTGTAGTGTTGTTGGTTAGTTAGTTAGTTACCATATCTAGGGAGAGTTACAATTGCTGGTCTGTGGCAATAATTGCGTGCCTCAAACCCATTTAGTTGCAATTACAAAATACACAACAACAACAACAACAACAACAATATTAATGCAGTTTCAGTTTCAGTCTAATGCGTTTTATGTTTTAAATTTAAAACTCCTTTGTTTTCAAATTTTTTTTCTTTCTTTCTTTCTTACTTTTTTCGTTATTTTTATTTATTAAACTTAAAATAAAAACAAAAACAAAGAAAAATATAAAATATTATTGTTTATTATTAATATTATTGTTGTTGTTGTTGTTGTTGTTGTTGTATATATTATTTTATTTTTTTTGTTTTTGTTTTTGTTTTTGTTTTTAATCAAACTGCTTGCTATTCAGAGTGAATTCTTATTTTAGCGTAAAAACATGCAAATGAAAAACGAAAAACGAAAAATAATCAAAGAGAGGAAGAATACCGCTGCTGCATATTAAAAAAAATTATAAATAATTATAAAACAAATAATTTATAACAAAAAAAAAAAAAAATGTTAATAAAATCAGTTTAACTGCTAATGGCTTTGAGAGAAACGCAAAACAATTTTCTTGAATTGAATTTATTTCTCTATCAATTCGCTAATTTGTTAAGTTGAATTATTCAAAAGGTTTTCCAAATCCGCTTTCAAGAAAATGAAAAAGTACCGCTAGCAGAAAAAATCTTTCCTTCTTTACAAACTTTCATTTGAAAAATTCTTCTTTGTAGGCAATTGTAAAGTACTTTTGGTACTCTTGGTACTTTTGAATGCTTACAATGGCAATTAAAAAATTGATCTTTCTGAAGCACAAATGAGGGCCTTACTTTAGTAAAAAATGTACGCATTCCAAGTATTTTTCAATGAAACTATATTGGTTAATGGTCCAGTGGATACGCGTGAGCTGGCTCTTCAAAATAGAATTCATAAGGAGTGCATACGAAAAAATTTAGGCTTACAATTTTCTCTATAAAACGTAAACATAACGGTAAAATCATTTCAATCTTCATTTAAAGAAAATTTTATTGACTTTTTATTACTTTATTTATAAAGGAGCTTCCAACTGGGACTTTCGAACATTAATGTTGACAGTTGGCCGTTCACCTCTGTTATATAATTTGACATATTACGGTGAAAGTGCATAGACAACAATCTCTGTTCACAGTATATGTCTCAGGAGCAATTGCCAACCTAATATTGATTGAAAAATCATATTCTCTAATGAGGCTCATTTCTGACCGTGAACCCTCGGTCAGCAGATTGCTATAAAAAATCCTGAAAGTAAATAAAATTGCCATACAAAGTGTCTTAAAAATCTGTCTTTCAGAGTCTACTTTGAACTGTAGGTCCTGCCATTCATGTAGAAAATTAACACACACAACACAAGTGTTGTGAGAAGCTAGGTTGTAATCTCGGCTGAAGGGTTGTAATTGGAGTTGGTGTCATCATTGGACCATATTTCTTTTAGAACGTCTTAGTCAGGTCGGGACTGTAAGCGGCGAGCATTATAGATTTGAGTTTAATTACATGATCTGCACGAGGGATTTGACAGCACGGTCTAATCATCGAGCTTTTGTGATTTGATGATTTTTGACCCTTTCTTGAGAGATGATTTTGTTTTTATAAGTAGCGGGTGTACGCGATTAAGCCACAGCATTCCCACGGACCCATATATCTCCTGAAATCAATTGAATTCAAGTTGCTGTTGTTGGGCTAAGTGCTAATTGAGTGCCAGTCTTCATTGGGAATTGAAATTCGATCGTATTCGTAATAGGGTTCAACTGAGTCATTGAAATTGCTTTTCAGAAGTCTACTGATTACGAGTGCTAACAATTTAGTAAGTATCTTAGGAAACTTGTTTGTATATGTCGGCAATGCAGGTATCATGAACATACATATCATGGACCTTTTGGTCTTTTAGTTGGTTTTAAGTATGAGTAACCGGTTCTCAGCAGATTTCTGTGGCAAAAACTCTGAGAGAAAATAAAAAATTACTATAAAATTAACTCACACAGCATAAGTGGTATGAGAAGTTAGGTCGTAAACTTGGCTGAAGGATTGCAATGATCAATTATGATCATGTATGCATGATATTATAGAGGAATAAACTGAGATTAGTAGCTGGTCAGAACGGGGATGGTGTCGAACCCAATACGTCGATTGTGTGAACATGATGAGCATTTGTCATCAAAACTTGGAACCAAAAAACCATTAATATATCATACAACAGTAAACACAGATCTTGGAAAGGAAATTGTTGTTATTGACGCCGAATAGCATTTTGAATTTTGTTAAGAAATTTTATAGGCATACGCTGTACAGATTGAAGGCCGTACAATAGTAGTATTAGTAGTAGCAGTAGTAGTAGTAGTAGTAGTAGTAGGAGTAGTAGTAGTAGTAGTAGTAGTAGTAGTAGTAGTAGTATATGAGTATGTAGTAGTAGTAGTAGGTAGTAGTAGAGTAGTAGTAGTAGTAGTAGTAGATAGTAAGTAGTAGTAGCTAGTAGTAGTAGTAGTAGAGTAGTAGTAGTAGTAGTAGTAGTAGTAGTAGTAGTAGTAGTAGTGCAGTATAGTATAGTAGTATGTAGTAGTAGTTAGTAGTAGTAGTATAGTAGTAGCAGTAGTAGTAGTAGTAGCAGTAGTAGTAGTAGTAGTAGTAGTATAGTAGTATAGTAGTAGTAGCAGTAGTAGTAGTAGTAGTAGTAGTAGTAGTAGTAGTAGTAGTAGTAGTAGTAGTAGTAGTAGTAGTAGTAGTAGAGTAGTAGTAGTAGTAGTAGTAGGTAGTAGTAGTAGTTGTGTAGTAGTAGCAGTAGTAGTAGTAGTAGTAGTAGTAGTAGTAGTAGTAGTAGTAGTAGTTAGTAGTAGTAGTAGTAGTAGTAGTAGTAGTGTAGTAGTAGTAGTAGAGTAGTTAGTTAGTAGTGAGTAGTAGATAGTAGTAGTAGTAGTAGTAGTAGTAGTAGTAGTAGCAGTAGTAGTAGTAGTAGTAGTAGTAGTAGTAGTAGTAGTAGTAGTAGTAGTAGTAGTAGTAGAGTGTAGTAGTAGTAGTAGTAGTAGTAGTTAGTAGTAAGTAGTAGTAGTAGTAGTAGTAGTAGTAGTAGTAGTAGAGTAGTAGTAGTAGTAGTAGTAGTATGTAGTATAGTAGTATAGTTAGTAGTAGTAGAGTAGTAGTAGTAGTAGTAGTATAGTTTGTAGTAGTAGTAGTAGTATAGTAGTAAGTAGTAGTAGTAGTAGTAGTAGCAGTAGTAGTATAGTAGTATAGTAGTAGTAGTAGTAGTAGTAGTAGTAGTAGCTAGTAGAGTAGTAGTAGTGAGTAGTAGTACGTAGTTATAGTAGTAGTAGTAGTATAGTAGTTATAGTAGTAGTAGTAGTAGCAGTAGTAGTAGTAGTAGTAGTAGTGTAGTAGTAGTAGTAGTAGTATTAGTCAGTAGTAGTAGTAGTAGTAGTAGTAGAGTAGTAGTAGTATAGTTAGTAGTAGTAGTAGTAGTAGTAGCAGTAGTAGTAGTAGTAGTAGTAGTAGTAGTAGTAGTAGTAGTTGTTGTAGTCCAAGCAATTTAACAACTCTAATGAGCCACAATTTCACATTTTTTTCAAGCGAAAACACTCTATATTGCCTCCAGCATAATTATGATTAACAAAACTGTTTAAATTGTTATTAAATTTGTACAAATACTGGTCATCAAGCACAATTCAAAATTAGAGCAGTGACCACTTACGATTAGTAAAAAAAAATTGATTAAAGAAAAGGATCGATCACATCATTAAAACTGTCATTTCTAGCGTAAAGCCTTTAAAAATAATTTCCCAAAATGAGGGTTTCTCACAAACACAAAATCGATTAAATTTAAGAAAAAAATCCTCAGTTTTAAGGGAAAATATTAAAAAAAATGAAATTTAATGGAAAAAAGTGGCAAAAAACGATTAAAAAATTACGATGCATCTGCTTAAAGAAAAGTAAAAAAACGAAAAAATGAAACAAAAAAGGGTGACATTAAATTCGTTTTCGAATTTCAACCCTATTTTACATAATGGCAACCCAGTATACAAATTAAAAACAAAATCCAAAATTAAATGATGGCTGCTGGAAAAACGATGCTTAAATGACCTCCTGACACTGTTTTAGCAATGAAATGAAAATATTTGAATGGAAAATAAAATTTTATTTTTTAATTTCGATTTTTAATCAGCAGCCAGGCAGCCAGACAGCCAGCCTATTGCAGGATTGGAAATAACAATTGGAAAATCAGAATAAAGGATTGCAGTATTGAACTAAAGATACTAATGCTGCTGCTGGTAATGATATTGTTTAAATGTTGCTGTTGTTGTTGTTGTTGTTAAAGGGATATAAAATTTCAAAACGCGTGCTTGTTTTCTGCACACCTTTTTTTAAAGAAATTAAGAAAAAAAAATAATTTTGATTTCATTTCAATATCATCGTGTATGGATATGTGGAGAGTGGCATATAAAAAAATGATCGTTTTGTTTAAAGAGATCCTTTTTTTTTTGCTTTGCTTTGTTTTGTATATAAAATAATAGCGAAAGGATACATCAGGGTGCTGGTAGTTTCACTTTTTTTCTTTTTCATATCAAACGAGTGCGTGCTGAGCGCATGCTTAACATTCCTATAAAACCTACACACAGTATTGTGTAACCCAATACGTGAGTTTAAAGCGTGCCTATCAAGGGGTTGATGTGTATTTGCCACTTAAACTACGCAATATAAACTATCTTTTCAATAAGATTTTAAAATCATATCATGAGTACATATTTATCTAACGTCTCTGTATATAATTTAGTTTCTCTATGTACTAAACAAGTATTTAAACACGAGACAATGATGATGATGATGATGATGATCCCTTTCGCGTATATAATATTGTCTAACAATATCTGAAAGGATATTAAAGGATGTGTCATGTGTCATGTGTTATTATATGAAAGGGGGATGTTTTTGTTTTCCCATATAATTTAGCAAAAGAAACGTAATGTGCTGGAACGCTTTTCACTTTTCAGCACTTTCAATACCTTCAATAGAAGTTTGATGATGTTATGCTACACGATCATTTTTGCCACATCTTTTTGGCACATTTATCATCATTAAATAAAATTTTTCATTTCACTTTTATTGTGTTTGTATGTATGCATGTATGAATTTTTGTTTTAATATCAAACAAAATGTCGAAAGTACAGTTTAAAGGTTATTAATGAAATCGCTGGTTGGTTTAAGATTTGAAAATTTTTTTTATCGAACAATAGCTCGTACATTATGGCATACGACTCGTGGCAAATTTATTAAAAAAAGTTTTCAAATTTTCTTTTTTTAGGTAGGGGTGTTGCAAAGTAGGGGTTTTAAAAAAAACAGTAGAGTACTCAACCGTTATTTTTCTACAGCAATCGAAAGAATTTTACTAAAAAAAGTCACACTAACACACTCATAAGTAAGAACCGCAAGCATACATGCATAATTGATCATTATAACCATTCAGTCCGGATTACGATCTAGCTTCTCCTCACACCATTTATGCTGATGATACATGAATGATGGAACCAAAAGTTTCAACTTGACTCCTAATGACAGATTTTCTTTAGAGGAACTTTTTCAAAGCACTTTCATTTTACTTTCAGAGTTTTTTCCCAAGAAATCCGCTGAAAGGAAATAGACGAAGGATAACTTTTTTCGCATTCCATTTTGTTGAAGATGTCTGATCTGAGATTTGAAGCTTGACCTCACGTCTCATAAACCAACAAACTACCTACTAGACTAAGACGGCTTTCATGCATGCATAATCTCATTCATGACTAAAATCTGCTTGCTATTGCAAGCGCATCAATGCTTCCCTCTATCCTCTTCTTCGCTTCTAAAATCTCCTCCTATTGTAGGCATCTATGATTCTCTCTATCCTCTGCTTCGCTTCTAAAAACTCCTCCTATTGTAGGCATCTATGATTCTCTCTATCCTCTTCTTCACTTCTAAAATCTCCTCCTATTGCAGCCATCTATGATTCCGTCTATCCTCTCTTTCGCTTCTACACATATCTTCTGGTCCCATTAGCAGTGTGAATGCCCTTCTCTTGGCAAACTGTACTGTCAGTTCATTGCCAAGAATTGTCACATGAATTTGAACTCATTAGCGGGTAAACCTATCTATCCTCTATCTATCCACATCAACTTTTTCAGGCATTCTTGTACTATTTTCGATTTAAGAGACCTTACTCGGTTGAGAGCTTGCCTGTTAGATAGCAGTGTTATATCCTATCCTCTGGACTTTCTATTCAAGCATAAACTTCCTTTGAAAAGATACCCACGAGTTTCTCAATTTTTGCGAAATATATTATTCTGGGTGCAAAAACTCCCGTCTCTGTTACAATATTTGAACTGAGGACCAGTTATGGAACACATTGATAGACTTTTTTTTTATTATTAAATATCATGTAGATTACTCTTACATTTCTATTCTCTTCATGCCTCCAAATTACAGATGTCATCTTATTGGCTCGTGTTTAAATATTGAATTTCATTATGAGGCTTACTTTACGCAAGTAATGACAGAGAAGTGTTGCATAGCACTCCGTAAATATAAAAATCCCCTATGAATGTAACACCAAAAAAGGTGTTTAGATTTTTACATAAAAATTACAAATAATTTCCATCAGTTTTCCTATTTTTGTATTGAAATTTGATAATTTTTTCTTTCTTTTCTTTAATCATACTGATTTGAACTGAACAGCTGTTTTTCTGTTCTACTCTCTCTCTCTCTCTCTCTCAAATTGAGTATTTTTAACCCTTTTTTCCCATGTTCTCATATCAAGGGATTTTTTTTGTTCGTTTTTGTGTCTGATTATTTAAAATTGTTGGATGGTCTGATGTGGTATGATGTGCTATGGTATGACATGGTATGATAATATAACAATCGTAGTATTTACTCATTTACATACAGATTTTTATATACTTTATGTACTCGCTTCATATGCTATATGTACAGTGTGTTACGAAAATAAGAGTTTCATTTACTTTGAATATGTGTTGTAAATGAAAAATTATTGCCTTTTAACACGCAAATCAGTCTGCTTATGTTCAAACTGTTGTTGCCAATTATAATGGGGACTTTGTGCTCACAGTGAAAGATAGATAGATAAACGGATGGAGGGACAGATACACATACAGTAACAAACAAATTGTTGCTTTGATGTTTGATTACTTATTCAATTCTTACACTCCATATACAATATTTTTTTTTGTTGTTGATTTTTTTAGGTCTCTTTTTATATGCTTGGTAATCATATAAAGTACTTTATTTGCCTTTTTTTGTGTACTCTACTTCTGTATTTAGTTTGCATACACCAGTTTGACGACAGAAGTTCTCATTTTTGCAATTATTGAATCCAGTTTGTGCGTTACTAAACCATGTTGTATACCATAATTTTGCTTCTTCAGTGATTTATTCCGACTCAGAATTTCTTTTACTCTGACCTAGTAATTTTGCCTACCCCGTATTTTCAAACTAGTTCAGGATGTTTTTTTTTTTTTTTTTTTTTTTTTTTTTTTTTTTTTTTTAAATTAGTCCGGGTCTTCATTTATCTGTTATTAATCTTTATATTAATCTGGGCTCAGACTTCAGCATTTAACCACGACTGTACTTGACTGCTACATTTAGATTGAGTTTTTCATTCATAGGATCTGTTCACAGCGCGTTGGAACATAGCTTCAGTTATTCTCGATTGCTAACATTTTATCTAGAAAATTTCTAATTGCCGGTGGTCCAACTAGAACTTTCAGTTGCCTGCAGTATTCGGGCTAAATAACCCCATAAACAATTGTCGTAGTCGCCATTCGGCAATATTGTGTGGTATTGTAGTAATTACCGCGTAAGTGGTAATGATTTACTTTCCTTTTTTGTTGACAATCCATTTATAATATTAAAATGAACTCGGTGTCCATTAACTTTTCGTGTCAGTGTCCTATCATGCTTGCCTTTACTGTTTTGAAGTTATCTATAAGAGCTCAGTCTCGCTTGCATTGCGGAATTACAATAGACGAATCACCGGTTTAACTCGATACACTTAAGTAATGAAACTCAGGCAATGAACGAGATACCTTCGCTATGTAAAGGAAGAATGATAATAAAATATGATACATTCCAGTAAAATGTACTTTTTGTGGTAAAAAATCAAAAAACGTACTTTTTACACAAAAAGTATTTTTTACTACAAAATCTTTTTTTTTTTTACACAAAAACCTTTTTTAACCATAAAAAATATTGTTTACTACAAAGAGTACTTTTTACTACAAAGAGTACTTTTTGTAGGAACAGTTTACCACAAAAAGCCTTTTTTTGTAGTAAGAAGTACAAAAAGTAGTTTACCACAAAAAGCTTTTTTTTGTAGTTAAAACTACTTTTTACTACAAAAGTATTACTGTAAAAAGCACTTTTTAAAACAAAAAGTACACTTTAATACAAACAGTACTTTATACAACAAAAAGTACTTTTTACAACATATATTACTTTTTACCTTTTAGTATTTGCAGTGGCCTAGTAGGTAGTGTCTAGTAGATAGTTGTATTGGTGATTAGACAGGCCACGGTTTCAAATCCCCGGTCAGACATCAAAACCGAAATATTAGAAAATATTTCTTCGGCGTCCTCCTCTCAGGCAGATTTCTGGCAAAAACTCTGAGAGGAAATAAAATTGCCATGAAAGTTTCTCAAAAAAATCTGTATATTTCGGAGTCGACATGAAACTGTAGGTCTCGCACTCATGTATAAAATTAACACATAAAACAAAAAGTACTTTTTAGAAACAAAAAATACTTTTTTGTAGTACTTTTTAGACACAAAAATTACTTTTTAACCAAAATCACCTTTTCCACAAAAAATACTTTTTATCGCAAAAAGTATTTTTTATCACAAAAAGTACTAAACAAATATAAAAGTAATGTATAGCCACCAAAAGTACTTTTTAATACAAAAAGTAGTTTTTACCATAAAAATCACCTTTTCCACAAAAATACTTTTTCCGCAGATAGTTTTTTTATCGCATAAGGTACTTTTTACCCACAAATGCAATTTTTTTTAGCAATTTTTATCACAAAAAGTATTAAGAAATATAAAGTAAAACATAGCACCAAAAAGTACTTTTAATCACAAAAAGTACTTATTATTTCAAAAAGTACTTTTATTTTCAAAAGTACTTTTATTTCAAAAAGTACTTTTTGCAACAAAAATCCCTTTTTCTACAAAAAGCATTTATTTCGCAAAAAGTATTTTTTTATCGCATAATGTACTTTACCCCCAAAAAGAAATTTTTTACCACAAGAAGTACTAAATAAAAGTAGAGTATGGCCTCATTTATGTATGTACGTATGGATTTCTGAAGACCCTCAGAATTTCTTTTACTCTGACCTAGTAATTTTGCCTACCCCGTATTTTCAAACTAGTTCAGGATGTTTTTTTTTTTTTTTTTTTTTTTTTTTTTTTTTTTTTTTTAAATTAGTCCGGGTCTTCATTTATCTGTTATTAATCTTTATATTAATCTGGGCTCAGACTTCAGCATTTAACCACGACTGTACTTGACTGCTACATTTAGATTGAGTTTTTCATTCATAGGATCTGTTCACAGCGCGTTGGAACATAGCTTCAGTTATTCTCGATTGCTAACATTTTATCTAGAAAATTTCTAATTGCCGGTGGTCCAACTAGAACTTTCAGTTGCCTGCAGTATTCGGGCTAAATAACCCCATAAACAATTGTCGTAGTCGCCATTCGGCAATATTGTGTGGTATTGTAGTAATTACCGCGTAAGTGGTAATGATTTACTTTCCTTTTTTGTTGACAATCCATTTATCAATATTAAAATGAACCTCGGTGTCCATTAACTTTTCGTGTCAGTGTCCTATCATGCTTGCCTTTACTGTTTTGAAGTTATCTATAAGAGCTCAGTCTCGCTTGCATTGCGGAATTACAATAGACGAATCACCGGTTTAACTCGATACACTTAAGTAATGAAACTCAGGCAATGAACGAGATACCTTCGCTATGTAAAGGAAGAATGATAATAAAATATGATACATTCCAGTAAAATGTACTTTTTGTGGTAAAAAATCAAAAAACGTACTTTTTACACAAAAAGTATTTTTTACTACAAAATCTTTTTTTTTTTACACAAAAACCTTTTTTAACCATAAAAAATATTGTTTACTACAAAGAGTACTTTTTACTACAAAGAGTACTTTTTGTAGGAACAGTTTACCACAAAAAGCCTTTTTTTGTAGTAAGAAGTACAAAAAGTAGTTTACCACAAAAAGCTTTTTTTTGTAGTTAAAACTACTTTTTACTACAAAAGTATTACTGTAAAAAGCACTTTTTAAAACAAAAAGTACACTTTAATACAAACAGTACTTTATACAACAAAAAGTACTTTTTACAACATATATTTACTTTTTACCTTTTAGTATTTGCAGTGGCCTAGTAGGTAGTGTCTAGTAGATAGTTGTATTGGCTGATTAGACAGGCCACGGTTTCAAATCCCGGTCAGACATCAAAACCGAAATATTAGAAAATATTTCTTCGGCGTCCTCCTCTCAGGCAGATTTCTGGCAAAAACTCTGAGAGGAAATAAAATTGCCATGAAAAGTTTCTCAAAAAATCTGTATTTTCGGAGTCGACATGAAACTGTAGGTCTCGCACTCATGTATAAAATTAACACATAAAACAAAAAGTACTTTTAGAACAAAAAATACTTTTTTGTAGTACTTTTTAGACACAAAAATTACTTTTTAACCAAAAATCACCTTTTTCCACAAAAAATACTTTTTATCGCAAAAAGTATTTTTTATCACAAAAGTACTAAACAAATATAAAGTAATGTATAGCCACCAAAAGTACTTTTTAATACAAAAAGTAGTTTTTACCATAAAAATCACCTTTTCCACAAAAGTACTTTTTCCGCAGATAGTATTTTTTTCGATAAGGTACTTTTTTACCCACAAATGCAATTTTTTTTAGCAATTTTTATCACAAAAAGTATTAAAGAAATATAAAAGTAAAACATAGCACACCAAAAAGTACTTTTAATCACAAAAAGTACTTATTATTTCAAAAAGTACTTTTATTTTCAAAAGTACTTTTATTTCAAAAGTACTTTTTGCAACAAAAATCACCTTTTTCTACAAAAAGCATTTATTTCGCAAAAAGTATTTTTTTATTCGCATAATGTACTTTACCCCCAAAAAGAAATTTTTTACCACAAGAAGTACTAAATAAAAGTAGAGTATGGCCTCATTTATGTATGTACGTATGGATTTCTGAATTTCTAATTGCCGGTGCCAACTAGAACTTTCAGTTGCCTGCAGTATTCGGGCTAAATAACCCCATAAACAATTGTCGTAGTCGCCATTCGGCAATATTGTGTGGTATTGTAGTAATTACCGCGTAAGTGGTAATGATTTACTTTCCTTTTTTGTTGACAATCCATTTATCAATATTTAAAATGAACCTCGGTGTCCATTAACTTTTCGTGTCAGTGTCCTATCATGCTTGCCTTTACTGTATTGAAGTTATCTATAAGAGCTCAGTCTCGCTTGCATTGCGGAATTACAATAGACGAATCACCGGTTTAACTCGATACACTTAAGTAATGAAACTCAGGCAATGAACGAGATACCTTCGCTATGTAAAGGAAGAATGATAATAAAATATGATACATTCCAGTAAAATGTACTTTTTGTGGTAAAAAATCAAAAAACGTACTTTTTACACAAAAAGTATTTTTTACTACAAAATCTTTTTTTTTTTAACACAAAAACCTTTTTTAACCATAAAAAATATTGTTTACTACAAAGAGTACTTTTTACTACAAAGAGTACTTTTTGTAGGAAACAGTTTACCACAAAAAGCCTTTTTTTGTAGTAAGAAGTACAAAAAGTACAGTTTACCACAAAAAGCTTTTTTTGTAGTTAAACTACTTTTTACTACAAAAGTATTACTGTAAAAAGCACTTTTTAAAACAAAAAGTACACTTTAATACAAACAGTACTTTATACAACAAAAAGTACTTTTTACAACATATATTACTTTTTACCTTTTAGTATTTGCAGTGGCCTAGTAGGTAGTGTCTAGTAGATAGTGTATTGGCTGATTAGACAGGCCACGGTTCAAATCCCCGGTCAGACATCAAAACCGAAATATTAGAAAATATTTCTTCGGCGTCCTCCTCTCAGCAGATTTCTGGCAAAAACTCTGAGAGGAAATAAAATTGCCATGAAAAGTTTCTCAAAAAATCTGTATTTCGGAGTCGACATGAAACTGTAGGTCTCGCCACTCATGTATAAAATTAACACATAAAACAAAAAGTACTTTTTAGAAACAAAAATACTTTTTTGTAGTACTTTTTAGAACAAAAATTACTTTTTACCACAAAAATCACCTTTTTCCAAAAAAATACTTTTATCGCAAAAAGTATTTTTTATCACAAAAAGTACTAAACAAATATAAAAGTAGATGTATAGCCACCAAAAGTACTTTTTAATACAAAAAGTAGTTTTTACCATAAAAATCACCTTTTCCACAAAAAGTACTTTTTCCGCAGATAGTATTTTTTATCGCATAAGGTACTTTTTACCACAAAATGCAATTTTTTTTAGCAATTTTATCACAAAAAGTATTAAAGAAATATAAAATAAAACATAGCCACCAAAAGTACTTTTAATCACAAAAGTACTTATTATTTCAAAAAGTACTTTTTATTTTCAAAAGTACTTTTATTTCAAAAAGTACTTTTTGCAACAAAAATCACCTTTTTCTACAAAAAGCATTTATTTCCGCAAAAGTATTTTTTATCGCATAATGTACCTTTTACCCCAAAAAGAAATTTTTTACCACAAGAAGTACTAAATAAAAGTAGAGTATGGCCTCATTTATGTATGTACGTATGGATTTCTGAATTGTAGAGCATTCCTGCTGTGTTTATTACCTACACTGGATATGCGTAGAAAACAAAAATTAAATATCTTATCTAATCTCAATACAAGTAAACTGAAAATATTCTTGAATATTTAAATAATTTTTCTTTTTTCTATCATTTTTTTTTGTGCTTAATTTGCTTATTTTATACTGCATAAAAATGTTAATAAGAAGAGCAAAAATATTACATTTTTTTGTGCATATTCATACAAGAAATTATGATGAGTCCGTCGTTCGTTGCATTATTCGCAAGAAGTGTTTGAAGTTCTAGCCGCTAAAATAAAGTACGCAAACGAGTTTATTGTCTTGTATTTACGCATTTGGTGAAGAAGAAGAGGAAAAAAACTTGGAAAAAAAAGCAACAAAATAGTAAAGAATGTTTGCGCTTGTTATTGTTCCATCGTTTGGTGTCTTTTGTTTGTACGTTTTAAAGGCAGATAATATGGAATTACTTTTAATTATAGCTCTGGCACAATAACAATAACCATCTAGCATGCCATACCATTCCATTCAAAAGTACTTGCATTTGGACTTCTTTCTACAAGCATAAAAAGTATGCAAATTATTTAAAATAGAGACAGAGAGAGAGTGAGAGAGAGAGGGAAAAGTACTTTTGCATGCTACAAGACGATAATGACGATGAGGACAAAACAAAAAAGAAAACCGAATGAAGTTATGATTACAAGTGAATAGCTTTTCTTATCTAAAGAGACAGTTCGTGTTGAGTATTTTTTCAGAAAGCAGGGGGCACTCGAGGGGAAATTGATATCATTATTTAAATATTGAACAATTAAATTTAATTATGGGTTTAGAGAGAAAGAAACACGATAGTTTTGTTTTGTTTTGTTTTTTTTTTCTACAATGTTTGTTTAAATTGTCGAATGGAGATGATCGTTTCAAAAGCAGTATTCAAATGAACGAAACGTTTAATAAGGAAATGAAGAGCTCTTAATGCAACTTGTAGCGGAAGATGTTCATTTAAAGCTACAATTGGTTTAAATGTTGTTTGCAACAACAACTACTAGAGTATGAGTAGTTTTTAAAGCTTTTAGGACTTCACAGTGGTTCAGTGCTGATCTTACTTGCTTACTTAATTGGCCATAACAACCCGATTAACGGATTTCGGCCTGCTGCAACACAGGCGCCTCGGCTTCTTGCGCGCCTACGCCAGTTGGTCACACCAATCGATGACAGGGCTTCCTCGATTTGGTCCTTCCAACGGATACAAGGTCGTCTTCTTCTCCGACTTCTGCAGATGCCCGCATCAAATATCCGTCTTGCCGGAGCATCCTCCTCCATTCGAACGACATGGCTTAGCCAGCGCAGCCGCTGGATATTAATACGCTGCACAACTTCCATGTCGTTGAGGAGCTCATACAGCTCACTGTTGTATCAG
>QOCX01000036.1:185195-206534 GCA_005959815.1 Sarcophaga bullata | reverse complement strand
ATCGTTTTTAAAATATGCGACTTATTTTAAGCAGTTTCGCTAGCCTAAAGGCAGCATGGAGTAGTAGTTGACTACACTTGACTAAAAGCCAAAGCATGCCTGATTCGTTTAGACCCTATAGATACATAATTGGCCATTACAACTCTTCAGACAGGGTTACGGTCTAGCTTCTAACAGCTTCTAGACCCTATAGATGGTTTAAAATGATCTTTTTTGGATGAGGATGAGAGGTGGAAGGGAAAGGGCTTCAAATCTATTTCCAATAAAGCAAACAAGCAATTCCTTTTCATACTGATGCTAATGCGATGCAATAAAATTTTACCAACGCTTTGCATACACGTGTACCTCTACTAATTGTCGATAATCTATTCTATAAACTGACCCTTAATGTCCTTTATTTGTGAAGATTTTCACACGCTGCTTTCGTATGCATTTCAAATACCAAAAAAAAAAACTGTGCACATTTTGCATGCAAATTAAATCACCCGAAATGAATTCTATTTTCCTTTTGAATTTTTTTGCATAAAACCACCCCTATACTGCATTTATAAGGGAACTCTTGACAGAGCAAAACAACAACTTAGAGTTTCATATCTTATGGGAAATTTTTCTAAGGAAATCACCTGCATTTTCTTAAGGATTTAAAAAGAAAGAAAGAAAAGAAAAACTAGATTTTTAAGGAGTATGACAAGCATGAAAATATAAAATTTTTCAAAGGCAGGCAGGCAGGTAGGCAGTGTAATAATGATGATTACGTTGCATTTATTTAAATTGCACTTTCACTTTCAGTTATTGTTATTGTTGTTGTTGTTGTTGCTATTATTTTATGAGTAAAAGATTTTATTTTCCTTGTAAAGCAAACTCATTTATTATTTCATATGCATACAGGATAAATACGAAAGGACAAAGCCTTTTTCAAATTAAAGAATGAAACGTAGGAAGTAGTCTATGTTGGCTGATTGCAATTCCTATTGTTGCCAGTCTATTTACAGGATAAAACACTTGCTTTACTAACGTGGGAACCATAAATTTGTAAAAGCCTTTACACACATACACACATGCACTCTATAGTGGTGTATATCTTTGTTTACATAAGAGATCCTTTTTTCATTCTTTCAAACCTTTCTTTATGATTTTTGAATTTGTTTTGGAAAATCTTTATATTTTAAAGAGAAAAAAAAGTAAAATAAAGTACAAGAAAATCGAAATAAAAATGAAAATAAAAATTTAATTCACAAATAAAACCTGCTGCTGTTGCTGCTGCTGCTGCCATTGATTTTGATTGTAAAAATTTGTTTTTTTTAATTGTTTTTCTTAGAAATTGAAGGGAAAAACAAAGAAAAAAAAATTATTTTGTTTCTTCCCTTTAATAAAAACAGATAATAAGGATATCAATGTCCTTTCATTACCTTACCTTATTAATAGCAGCAGTCAATAAAAATCATATACTTTTTCTATTCAAAAGCATTAAAACCTCCCTTACATGTGCCCTAATTTTTCACTTGCCATTAGGATTTCCTTTACTCCATCTCTAGCATTCTTCTTCTTCATTTTTTTTTTTTTTTTTTTTTTTTTTTTTTTTTTTTTTTTTTTTTTTTTTTTTTTGTGAACATGTGTGTTCCATACATTTATTTATTTTACAATAATTTATAATCTTTTAGTTTTTAATAATTCTTTTTATTGTTTTTGTAATAGATTAATAGCTGCTTTGTTCGCTTATCTTTTCATTGATTTCTACTCGTAGCGGATATATCGTGTATGAAATTATGATTTGATTGACTGGTCAAAAAGAAGGAAATTTATAATCAGATTTGGTTTTCTTTTATTCTTTCTTTTATTTCTCTTTTCTTCTTTTATTACCGTTAAGAAATGGCAAAAAGTTTACATATTAAATTGAGGAAGAAAAAAGAAAACAAATTCTAAAGAAATTCTAAGAAGTAAACTTGAACCTACTTGGTTCCTTATTTGGCATCGTTAACGAGTGTTGGTCTCAGTTTGAAGTACAACTTACAACTTCTCCTATAGGCTTCAATTGTTAACAAGTTTTATTAGGTTTCCTTACGGCTGTCCAATGAGCGGTTCAATCGTTTTTTGTACGTTACAAAGAAATCTATAAGAAATTTGCTTTATTTGCCAACTTTTCGACCTAATCGATGTCGGGGGCTCAGAATCAGAAGTGCTATGGAATCCCTGGCCTCGAGATATTAGAAGACAGATTTCAATCTTCATTAAATCTTTTATTAAGCCCGCCGAAGACGTGAGGATGGCAAGCACCAATCGAATAGCAGCTATTAATGTATCGCCTACATCCCATGCTATCAACAAATGGATCACTTGAAGTCGAAGGGTCTCTAGGAAGCATTTCACACCTTTCAAGATTTCATACTACGCAACTACATATTATTCGCTTTCCTCAACTTCATTGTGGAGAGTGTATTGCGGAAGCCAGGAGTATAGCGCAAGGACATTATTTTCTACAAAAGTACCCAGTTGCTTGCGTAACCCGATGGGCTTATCAAGTAAGCTGTTACTTGCTTGCCTTTAGTGCAATGGAACGACCTTCTGCCAAAATGGGTCTGGCATGAGAAATGAGAATGGAATGGAAAAAATAAAGTGTGGGATGTGTGGCATATTGACTCCCTAGTTGCAGCTGGCAATTACACCAACGAATACTGAATTCTCAATTATCTGGTCTGAAGATCAGTCTTAGAATTACCGTTATCAACACGTGCTTTTATTGTGATCTCAATAAGTAATCCGTAGCAGAGATCTTTCTTGTGCTACGTAACTAGTGTTCTACAACTCGGTTCTTTCCCCCCAACTTCTCTATGGCCGAGAAGAAGAAACGCTGTTACGCACTGGTGCGGTTGTTTTTCTGTCCGAGTTCGCGATGCTTTTCATCTCCCATCAGACTAAGGTATAGGAGTTCTTCAACGTTGTGGACGTCCAGCAGACTGCAACAATATCATTCGAACGAAGGAAGATGTTCAGGGATTTTCTTGATAAGTGTGCACAACCTAAGAGAAAAGTACTAAGGCGAACCGAAATTCGTGAGAGCAGGTTCGAATCTAGGACAACTTGAAAAAGTTTCATTGTTTTATCACAAAGCATCCATTTCCATCTATCTTTTGCCAGAAACAATGCCACCTGAGAACAGATATCGGGGGTAGAGATGACAACCCACGAATAGCGGCTTCCAAACTGTGACAGTTGATAACATTCATCTTTTTGAAGCTTTATCCATCAAGTTAGTTGTCATTTATTCAAACCACAGATGACGATAGATTTTGTCCAAAAATCATCTTCAACCATGGCCCCCATTTCTGGATGAATAGGCATGTAATCAAAGAATTTTGTTGAACTTGGAACACAACCATTCATACGAGATTCAAGAGTGTTCAATGTATTAAGAAAAAAGTTACTGTTTGATGTAGATTTTTGGCTGGCAGTGTATCAGTTCATATCTCGTTGAGAAACTTTTTAGCCAGGCTATCACTGTTAACGGTAAGCACTTTAGATAGATGATAATCAGCATGTTTTAAGCTGAAGTGGATGATCTGAATACTAACGGCATTTTGTTCCAATATGTCGGCTCTACCTGTCACACACGCGCGATTTGAAGGCACAATTGTACCACCTTCCTGTCATAGGATGGAAAATTAAACAACTTCTCCCATTATTTCTCCCCTCCTAGGATATATGAATATAAAGTGACTGGGATTCCGATTGCATAATGGTACGAATATAATCTGGTTGTTGGTCGTTAGACGGTTGACCCGCAGGCAATTTTTTTTAAAATTTTCTAAAAAACCATTGGAAACATTGGAAACTATATCTGCTTGCCATTAAATTAAATCCAAAATTTCTTTTTTCTTTTTCTTCTTTCTTCTGACAAATCTTCCCCCACAATTACAATCCAAAACAAAATTTTTTTCAACTTGTATTCTTCTTCTCGTTTTTTTTTTGCAATTCTTAAAGAATAATTTACGAAACGAAACGAAACTCAAAACAATAAATTACAGTGTGTGGCAAAATATCTCCTTAAAATCATTTGATTCAAATATTTATGACTTCATTTATAGAACCTGACACCATAAAACTAATTGTGCAACTGCAAATATTTTCCGCTCAGATAATATCAAAAGCAAGCAAGAAATACACTGAAATTCAGGAAAACGGGAGAAGAAAAAAAAATGCAAAAAAAAGTTGCGTTAAATTTTACACTTTAAAAGCAAAGTGAAGAAGAAGAAGAAGAAAGAGAAAAAATTAAATTCGAAAACATTCACATTAAATGCTTAAAACATGGATTGTTTTACACACTTTAACATTGGAATCATGAAAAGCGCTATCCGAAATTGTTTCAAACTAATTTGTATGCCCTACGGTGATATGGTTAGTTATGGTGTTGCTTGTAACAAGGTGGTTAGGTATGGTGTTGCTTGTAAGAAAGTTGGTCTATGCCAAGTATTTGTTGAGGTTAAGTCAGTGTAAAGCGGTTCGATACTGGTATCTGTATGTCCCGAATTATGATCTCTCTTTCTCTCTCTCTCTATCTCTCTCACTCTCTATCTCTCTCACTCTCTCTCTCTCTCTCTCTTGGTAGCGACATATAATTCATTTGCAATCGAATCGTATTTTTAAACCATTCATCTCCTTATCTCATCTTTTGAAATTTCGGAGAAAGAAAAAGAGAGACTACAGCTCGTCTCATGTGCCAGTGTCCGTTTCTTGCTATGATGGATGTTTTATAATTCCTCATATTGATTAGAAAAATATTTTGAAGTCTGGTTGGTTTTCCATAGAAAACCTTTGATCCTCGGTTTGAATACTAAAAGAAGTATCATAATGGACCTATATTGCGAACCAAAAGGGACATTGCTCTTCAAGGAGGATCCGCTACCTAACCTAACCTTGCTTAGGGTGCACTTTTTATGGATTTTTTTTTATTTCCAAACTGATCTTATGCACAGCGTTTATTTAAGGAACTTAGGATCACCAGTCACGACCCACATGCTCTAATCATTTCTTTGGTCAGTTTCATTATTTAAGTTTTACCAAATGACGGTTAATTGTTCTATTGCATCAGAGTCTAGGATGATAGGGTTACCATCTACCATTGTTTAAAAGAAACCGCTTTCTTGTGGAAATATTGTTGCTGTAATGGAGAGAAATTTTTCTCGTTTACTCACAAGAGCACTAGCCCAACACTTTGTTGGCATCAGCGAAAATTTCTACAGAGATTCTAGAATCCTGACGTATTTAGAGTCATGGGCCATATGGCCACTTGTCTGTGAAATTCAAGGATCCTCCCCAGCGCTTCGGCGCCTCGTCATCCGAACCAAATCTCATGCGCAAACACATCCGCCTCTACAGGAGGTCCCTACTCCTCCTAACTATGGCTCGCTCTAGGATTGCCATTTATCTCGCTTGAACTGTTTTAACCGAAGTTCCCAAAGTAGTCTCGCGTACCTCCAAAAAGTACTACTTGAGAAACTATCGAAGACTCTTCACACTATCTGCTTCCTCCATATCTCGGTCACGCTGTACTGCACTGCATTCTAGGTCCCTCTAATGTCCAGTCGGTATCATAGCACGCTTGAGTCCAGTTTAAATAACTATTTCTTTACAATTTTGAAAAGCCTGGTGACACAGACATCGTTGAGAATATTTCCCACATTCGTAACGTGGAGCGCTCGTTTTGCGAATAAATACTTGCAACTAGTCTATACCAGCCCTCTCGGTAATCTGCTCCGAGAAATCGTCATACAGGGTTGCTACATCGACAGCCTAGTCGCCCTGGAATTTCATGGTTTCAACAAGAGATAAATGTTCTGACCAACCACGTTAGAGCTGAGGAAGCTGGCGGTAATGCGGGGTGAGGGTCGTGCGGAGCTCTGTGTACCAGCAACTGTGGGTTGACGGGCAGTTGGTGACAGGCGTAGGTAAGGATTTTTGCGGGCTGACAGTGTGGGATTTTTATGTGAGTGTGCGATGGGGTAGGTCCGTGGCCGGTTATACTTCATGAGGAGTGCAGCTAACCTGAAACGAGGGTGTCGAGAGAGTTCCTGGGTATTGGAGGTATGAAGCAGGCGAGGTGAGCGCGGCCGTGTCGGGTGAAATCGGCGCTGATGCGCTCTCGAGACACGTGGAGTAGGGTGGTGATGTAAGAATTGGTGCGCGGGGCGGGCGGGGCGCAAAAGAGGGTTGGTGTTGAGGGTAAGGAGAAGTCGGTCTGAGGTTGAGTCAAGGACGTGTCCTATTTTCCATAAATGGTAACTCAACTGAATAGAATAACAGTACATGACCTAATTTTGTCCCATAAAGTATCCCATAATCGGTGTTTACCCACTATCCTAGTTATTTTTGTTCTCTTTTTTGTTTACCATAGAAATGCAAATTTGTTGTTCGTTTCCTTATGTAAAATTGTTGCTCATTTGTTGCTGCTGGTGCTGCTATTGCTGCTGCTGTTGGTTATATTTTTTACCATCATTTCTTATGTTGGAATATCGGTTGTCGGTTGTATTATTTTCAAATTCATTTCAGTACGACTGCTGCTTGGCATAAATGAGTGAGCGAATGAACGAATGAACGAATGAGCGAATGAACGAATGAACGAACGAACGAATGAATGAATGAATGAATGTTTTGAACGTAAAATTTGTTCGCATCTTAACATGTTACACACGATAAATTTCATAAAACATGTTAAAGACTTTTTGTAAATGGAGTATTGCCATTAGTGGCTGGAGTTGACTATCTGTGTGTCTGACAGACTAACTGACTGGCTGATTTGCCAGCCCGTTTTTTCTGATTTCTTTGGAAGTAGACAAGTCAGTTGATTTCTTGGTACATATACAGTCTGTTTATAGTACGGGAGCAGTCAGTTAGAGTATGTAGACTCTAGGTTGACTATAACTGCTCTTTACTGATGTATTGCATGGATGAGTGCGGGTTTATTAAGAATGCATTCTTAATAAGATAACGGTATTGTATCTTAAAAAAAATTAAAACCAATAAAATTCAGTATTCGGGATTTCAATTCGTTATGAATGTAAAAGATATTGGAAATCTTCTCTGTAAAAAACTGGGTTAGTTAGCACACCATGTTCTTTCGGTTTAAATAATCGAATAAAGAATCGCATTTCTGTCACACAATATTTTAGCTTGGCTTTCCTGTGAATCTGATAAGTCTGTGCAGTATGATTATGAAAAATTCCCGCAGCCACATCATGGTAAAAAATGATTTCTAGGAACCATTCAATACCTTTCACGATTACATGTTATCCGATTTCCTCCCAACTTCGTGTGGAGAGTGTACGGCGGAAAGCCAGACTATAACGCAAGACCACTATTTTTCTACAAAAGTAACCCTACGATATCATTGGACTCACCAAATTAGCTGTTACTTGCTTGCCTGGTCTGGCAATAAAAGAAGAAAAAACAAAGCGTGGGATGTGCGGCATATTAACTCCCTAGTTGCAGCTGGCAACTACACCTACGATTACTCAATTTTCAACTATGTGGTCTGAAGATCAGGCGTAGAATTACCGTTGCCAACAGGTGCTTTTATTGTGGTCTCAATAAGTAATCCGTAGCAGAGATCTCTCTTGTACTACGAAACTAATATTCTACAACTCAGTTATTTGCTGAGGAAAGCAACCGCACCAGTGCTGTTACGCACTGGTGCGGTTGTTTTCCTGTGAGAGTTCGCGATGCTTTTCATCTTCCATTTAACTAAGGTGTATGAGTTCTTCAACTTTATGGACGTCCAGCGGACTACAACAATATCATTTGAACGAAGGAATTTCCTTGATAAGTGTGAACAACCTAAAGGTAAAGTTCTAAGGCGAACCGACACTCGTCAAAGCAGGTTCGAATCTAGGATAAATTGAAAAAGTTACATTGTTTAATCACAAAGCAAATAATCCGCAAATAAACTCACTTTCACCATGATCTGCCAGGGAGAATAACATCACGAACAACCGTTTTAGGAAGACCAGGCACTTTAGTTCTCAAGGAAGTGTAAGGACACTATGGACTCAATATATTTTATTTAAAATTTTTTTTTTTTTTTTTCTTATGGCTTATGGTAGGTTCTGCTTAGCAAGAACTAAAACAAGCCAAAGAAATATTAAGAGATTGAGAACGGTGCAGTATAGAGTTTTGTCAGATCAATGGCCGAAATTTTTTTACTATCAACCTTTAATAAGTCCTTTATTAGTGCAGCCCTAGCGCTGACAAACTTCTTCCTCTTCCCTGGCTTTGGTACAACTTGGTCAGTACGGAGTCTACGTTTACTTGTGCCGTCACAACGAGCCGCTATGCGTGCTCAAGTGAGCTTTTTGATATCAAAAGCTACCACTTTGAGATAACCTAGCCTAAGTTTTTTATTATCATTCCGACTAAGCGTTGTCTACAAGGACTTGGATGACATTTATATTTACAGGCATAGATTTAGGCAAGCCGTATGAATGGGTTGGTTATGCTTTCTAGATTATGGGCAACAGGATAGGTATCCTAAGTATGTATGTGGTATTTATGTGATGGATGTATGCTGCTAAAATATTCGGTCAGTACGTCTATACGCTGCTCACCCATGTTGTCAGCTGACTTGTTATTATCGTTGACAGGGTATGAACATTTAAAATCTTATTGATTTATTGTCTGCATAATGGGCAATATGGGGGTCTCTGCAATCTGCTTTTAAACTGCAAATTAAATTTCTTCTTTAGGCAAAAATGCTGAATATGGACTTTGGGAAATACGTGTCGCTAAAGACGATTGCTAAGCACTGTAACTTAATGATGTTACTCCTTTCCATACTGCATGTCGTAGAGCTTAAGAGACAACGACATTTTATGGTTATTTGTTTGCCACAAAGTGAAGTAATTGTTGTTACAGATGGAAAATTGTATGTTAAAATGGCATTCTATGCTAAATATGGCAGATTATAACAACAAAAAATTAAAAACAAAACAAAAAAAAATTAAAACTGAAAGATAAAGATGAAAATAACTGTCATAAGAACTAGAAAAACACTAGAAACCGAAATGGGTAATGCAAAATCAACTTGGCAAATATGAAAAATTAAAATTAAAAAAAAAAAACTTAGTTTAGTTAGGAAAGAAAAGGAAAGAACAAAAAAAAAAAAGAAAATACAGAAAATATTAATTAATGATCTTATTAAACTACAAAAGCAACAACCAAAAAAGGTAACAACAAAGCCTTAACATACATACATACGAACGATACATACTGAAATTAATCATAAAAATTATGATTGTATGATCAAATAAAGTCATAAATTTTTTCTATGCATATAAGCATAATAAGCTTTTATAATTCCATACATAAAGCAAAAGGAGGTGATGTCAAACTGGGTCACACAATATAAGCTCAAGTGATTCAATTGAAGGAAAAGTTGCAAGACTTGAAATATTTTCATTTCAAATCCAAAAAAAAAAGAAAATAAAATTGAAATGCAAATTCAAATTGATTCATTCACTGGCATATTTTGGTTTTCATTGATAAAAAAAAAACAAAAACAACAACAAAAATTTCATTGTTGAATACATTTGATTTGAAACAATCATTCATTCATTCTGCATTCATTGATCTTAAAATGTGGCCTTTTTGACTTAAAATCTGCATGTTTTATGGCAACTATTCATTACACGGGCGAGTCATTGATTTTTTTTTTCTCATGGCAATCCACCAGTTGGCTTAGCTGGCTTAAACAAATTTATACGTTTTACTTGGCAATTTATGGCATGTGTTTAGGATGAAGACATAAAATTTTGTTTGGCTCAGTTTCGTTTGTTTGTTTGTTTGTTTGTTCAAATTTTTTTATTCATAATTTCCTTGGCTAGCGTATAAATAACGTATGGAAATGGAATTTATGGATTTCCTTTAAGATTTTAAATGAAAAAAATGTTTTTTTTTATGAAAATTTATTACCGTTGAGCCACAAGGTTAGTGTCTTGGCAGATTTTTCTATGAGCATGGACTGCTTTTGAACGTTTGGAAGCGAATTTGAAGCTAATGTGTGTGCTAATTTTTATACACAAACCCAGCAGAGTTAAAAGACGCCTCTGAGCTACAGATTTTTGAGAAATTTTTCATGGCATTTTTCTACTCGAACACTTCATGCATCAAGATCTCTGACAAACTATTCTATTCCGAGAGGTGGACTTAATTTTTGGAACGATTTTTAAAGTAATATCGGGACTCCAGTGCTTTTCTTTTGCTGGCAGCAATCACTTCTCTCTTTTGAAGCAAAAATTAGGGTCATTGATGCAGCCTAGATATTAATATTGCATGCCAACCCCAGATTGTTATATTATGTCTCTTAAAAGTAACATTCCCAGAATTCCCGGGGTGGCTCTAAACTCGATAGAACGTTTGGAAGCGGCGTCTACTCTGAAAAACTCGACCTGATCGTTTCCCTTCGACTGCCGGAACTCTGATAAGTGCTTCGAATGCAAGTAAATGCCATTTATTAGGCAGATCAATGGTTTCCCAGCCGTATGTCAATCATCTCTGATAGCCAAACTGCTTAAAGATCCCTATCGAGCGTTATGGTAACTTTAGGCTCGTTAGGGAGTGTCTAGCACGCTTTTTATGTCATTTTATTCACACAAAATTTTTTTTCACTGATGAAACTCATCCCACATTTGCCTGAAGTTAGGTGAGTCCAACAATGATTGAGGAAAACTAATTGACTTTGGAAAAGTGCTTGTTTTATGTGCACCAAGCTGTTATTGGATTTTTTGTTTTTCCAAATAATTCTGGGCGCTGTGGCTGCACAATTGCAGATTATGATGGTGATGGTGATCAGAGATCTCTGACGAGCAAACGCTAAAGGGAATGTATGTGCCTCTACAGCAGTACTTTTCCAAAATAGAAAAAACAGTCTGCAATTCAACAAACCATGTGTGGTCCACCAAACCTGGTTGCCTGCCATGCACTTCAGAACTGTCGTTATCGGTTTTTGAATGACAGAACGCTTGAAGCTTTGGCTGGTTTCATACAAAGCTCGTGTTGATTCAAATCCAGCACTATTGTATCATGACAAGAGGCCTTATCTCATACTGGTTTATACAATTGGGCATATTGCCACCGAGGGAAAAACTTGTCTGTAAATGGCAAGCTGTCCGCTAACCTAATGTAACAAGATGGTGCATGACACAAGACTACCTCCAAATGGGTCGTCAGATGCTACCAATAATGGACATACATTCCGTAAAGAATTTAGTTCTGCAGCACCTTGACTTAATTGGCATTTATCGGCTTCTTGAAAGAGTACAGCACTACAAACAGGCATAAATCGAATGCCCTAAAGTTATTGCTGTATCTTATTCATTGTAGGCTGCAAACATTGTGCGTGAGGGCATTAATAGGGACATTGCTTCCACTCATGGGCTTTGCTATTACGGCTATACCCATGTTGAGCCCTGGACTAATGTATCAACGACATTTCTTCAAGGATACGGAATAGCCAGCATCATTGTATTGAATCGTTATGGTACTAATGATGCTTTGCGTTTACCCCTATCGTTTGTATGTCTGCCAAATGTTAGAAAATGTTTCTGTACGTCTGATGACCTTAAGAATTAATTTTTCTCTCATGACATTTTTTCGGTATTGAATTATTAAGAATTGAAGTTTGTTTGATATTTTTTTGGCTAATATTATAAAATAAATAACTTCGTTAAGCCAGCAGACTTTTTATTATCAGTATTCCTTTATAGAATAACTCCCCGATTTTTTTTTTTCTTTTTTTTTTTTTTTTTTTGATGGATTTGTGTCCTTTCAAATACCGTTGTTTCTTTTGTTCTACCAAAAAATTTCATATCAAAACGAAATGCCGACAACGAATTACTTTTTTTTAGTTTTTGTTTTAGTTTTGAAACATCGACACTGAAATAATTGAGTATGAATGAGTAAACGGAGAAAGGGTATTTGTTTGTATGTTGTTGTTGTTGTTGTTGTTGTTGGCTTATTATAATATGTTGTGGCATTAAAGTTAACTTTTCTGTTGACCATAAACGTATTAAAGGCAGGCAGTCACACAAGTTTTGTTTCGTGATTTTCGCTGTCTTTTGTGTTCATAAGGCATCAAGTGCAGTACGGCATGATTTTTTTTTTTTTTTTTGTTTCGTTGTCAGTATTTTTGCAATATTTTCAAAAGCGGCTTTTGACAAATGAATTGTTTTTAAATATTTTTCAATTTTCATTTGTTTGTCTTTTTTTTTGTTTGTTTTGTATTATGATTGGTTTTGTTTGAAGTTTTGTTTAATTTGCTTGATTTTTTCTTGACAAAAAAATAGAAGCGAATAACTTTTTAAAATAATAACGATTTGAATACCCTACAATATCCTATGAACACACGATCAATCAAGATTTGTATGGATGATGTTAGTTGCCTAGATGAGTAACATATACCATGTTTAAGTCAGTTGCGATAGCACGTCAGTTTTAGATCACGGTTCCAAAACTTCCAGAACTTATTTCAGAACTTCTAGACAATTTCAGACTTTTTCAGACACCATGGGGTGAAAGAACAGTAAAATTAATTCTTAAGGCTTGTATATACAGTCAAAGAAAAAAGTTTACACACACCAAAGCTGTTTTTCTTCCAAATTGGAAAAGCTGTGAAAAAGTATTAGAAAAAGAACTAGAATTTATGAAAAAAAGTAAAACGCGGAAATTATTGGAAAAAAATATACAAATTAGCGGAAATGTGGTGTATGTAGACTTTTTTCTTTGACTGTAAATTGATTTAAAAATTATTTTTTGAGATGCTTGATAAGCTAACGAATAATACCAATAAAATGAACGATTGGGACGTAATTGAATACACTTACTTGAAGTAGCTGGCAAAGCATGCCCTACTCATGATCGTAGGGTATTAGATATTCGAGTTTGCTATTCTAGAAATAATGGGTTCGGCAATCAAAGCAAAACAGTAGCCAAGAACAATTTTAATTAAGTGAAAACAACAACAACAACAATAAAATTTGAAATAAAATATATTGTTGGCGTTCCTTTTTTTTTGCAAATTTCTTGAACCTGACCTTGTTTTAATGTATTTATGCATGTTTTATTGTGTTTTTCTTTCAATTAATTATGCTTTACAAGCAATTGAAATCAATGTGAAAGTGTATGCAATTCAATTCGATTGAATTTAATTTAAACAAAAGACTTAAGCAACAAACTTTTTTTTGTGTAATTATTCCAATAACGATCATCATCATTATCATCATTATCATCATCACTCTCTCATCATACTAATGCAACTAAACATCTGTTTTAGATTGTATATTTAAATTATACTTTTACTAACTGCTCTTTAAAATAATTCATAACATTATTGTTGTTGGTTTATTTGTAGTTTTATTTAAATTAACATTTTTCGCAATTGAATGATTCTATTTTACACTTAAAAAAGAAATAAACACAAACACACACACACTCACTTTACTCACTTACTCACTTTTTCACTCACTATGCAATTAACAATTTTAAACGCATTGTTTTTCTTTTTGTTTCTTCCTCACTCTCCCCTGTTTAGCTCATAGCATGGCTAGAAATTTGCATTCAGGGTTAGGAGAAATAAACAGCAGGCAGACAGACAGACAGACAGACAGACAAACTTATAAATACGCAAAAAAAATTACTGTATAATTAGATTTGAAATTAACGTGTATAATTAATTGCAAATTAAAATGAAGATACAGTTCGAGAATACAATAACAACAATCAGCAACAGCAACAGCAACATCTTTTAAAGATTCCTCTAAAATTATATGTTGAAAGTATTCAGCACATCTGTTGTGTAGTTAGTTGATTAACACTAAAAATAGAGATGCTAAATTAACGATAAATATATCGTTCGAAGTAAAGAAGAACACAACGACTGTAAAGTAACTTAAAATGTAAAGACAAGTGAGACTTTTCCAATTATTCGGCATCATTTCCATCACTAGCGGCAATCTTCTAAAACAAATGTTTTAAGTTTCAAGGAGCCAAAATTTTCTTTGTAGTTATCTCTGGCCGTGTGTGAAAAGTACATGATTACAGTGAATTTATAAGCCCAGAAAACATTGGTCGTTCAAAGACTGCCCTTGAAAAGTCTCCCTTCAAATTAATACCAAAGTCTTAGTAGGTTTTGTTACTGATTGTTCCTTAACCCATACCTACATAATTGGCCATTACTACCCTTCAATCAGTATTACGACCTAGCTTCTCACATCACTTATATTGTGTGTGTTAATTTTATACATGAGTGGAGGGCTCAGTTCAAGTTGCTCCGAACGAGGATTTTTTTTAGCAACTTTTCATCGTTATTTTTTTTTTTTTTTTTTTTGCCAGAAATCTGTTGAGAGGAAGCCGCCGAAGTAAAATATTTTTTTCATATTTCGGTTTTGAAATCTGAGCGGGGATTCGAACCCTGGCCTTTCGTGTAATAAACCAACACACTAGCTACTAGGCTACGGCGACTAGAACTTCATACATCGCATTAAAAAAAGAAACTCCGAATTTCTTTGTGGAAACGATTCTGAAGCTATTGAGTGTTTCAAGAGTGACTTCCGAACGTTGACGGTTAATAAAGGCCATCGTGTTGAAAGTACATGCATATACATACATACATAATTAGCCATTACAAAACAGTCAGGATTATGGCCTAGCTTCTCACACCACTTATGTTGTGTTTGTTAATTTTATACACGAGTGGCGGGACCTACAGTTTAAAGTCGACTCCGAACGACAGATTTTTGAGAAACTTTTCATGGCAATTTTATTTACTCTCAGAGTTTTTGCCATAGGACTGCTGAGAGGAAGTTGACGAAGGAAAATTTTTTCAAAATTCTTTTTGTTCGAGTTGAAGTTTGAGCCACGAGCTGATGTCTAACAAGTCAACACATTATCTAAAAGAATACGGCGACTTTGACATTTTTTCGGATTGTTTTGTCAAATCATCATAAACGGATTTAGAATTCAGAAACACGTGCAAATTATAATTTTGTTGCATCAAATAGGGAGTGTACGTTTCCGACAACGCAATTTGCGCTTATTTATCTTTAGCAATTTGTGCTATTTCCGGATAAATAGATACGTTAACAAACAAAATTGTTCTCTTTAAAGCAATACCAACTCACATGTTAATCACAAGCGACAAATGCATTCGGAAAAGGACGCTATTTGGTATGGAATTTTGAATTGCCAGTGTCATTGGCTCATATGCCTTTAAGAATGACATTGGCCAGGTCATCGCTGTAGGCGCCTACTATAAGTTGTTGATTAATAACTTCTTTCTTTGAGCCTGAAATGTATGATCAGTATACCAACGATATGTGATTTGAAATGGACGGAGCTATGTGCAATACAGCTCATGCCACATTGAATAACCTGCACATTTGAATTGAGAAAATGATTATTTTACTTGAAGCCACCAAGAACGACCGATTAACCCTATTGGATTAGTTTAGTTAGGCCACAGATATATGCGAATAAGCAACAAACCATAGGGGTTCTTAAGGCCACTGACTTGCTCTCAACAGAATTCTAGCAAGAACTCTGAGGGTAAATAAAATTGCCATGAAAAAGTTTCTCAAAAAATCTGTCATTCGAAGTTGTCTTCGAACTGTTTCATGTTTAAAACTAACACACGCGACATAATTGGTGGGAAAAGCTAAGTTTTAATACAGACTGAAAGGCTGCAGTAACCAATAATATACGATTGTCTTGGACTGTAGTATCTTGAGTCGAGGGATCTTTTTTTTAAAGCTTAATCCGTAGAGTAAGAATTTTTGTTTATAGTTTATATGACTCTGTCTGTATGGTCATATATACTTATGTAGGGTATCCAACAATAACAACAACAACAACAACAACAACAAATATCAGTTGTATTCAAATCTCCAATTGCATGCAAAACACAAACGCAAATTGTATGAACGAAATTAAAAAAAAAAAAAAGAAAACGTATTCAAAACGCAATTTTTTTTAATAATAATAACAGCAACAACAACAATTACAATAATAATAAAATAAAACAATAAATTATATTTTGTTGCAACAAAAGCTTATTTTCAACATATTTTTTTGAAGCAGTTTTCAGAAATTTTTTTTTGTGTATTATTTTTCAGTTTTTTTTGTTGTTGTTGTTGTTTTGTTGTTTTTTTGTGTATTCAATGCGCGCTAATTAGTTGCACAACAGACCGAAAAATACGCAAATCTACATGAGGCATGATGATGATGATGATGATGATGATGATGATACGAAATGATGTTGATTATGACGATGTACAATTGCCAAGAGGTACACATTGAGGTGTTCATAACGCTAAGTAATGATATTCATGCCGCATGAATATACAAAAAAAAAAATGAAAAAAAAGTGTAACGTTACCAATATACACACAGACTTTATAAGAGGGGAACACTTGTTATTCATGCCTTCAATTAATTCTACAAGAAATTTTAAATCAAAAAAAAAAAAAAAAAGAAGAAAAAAGGGTTTCGTTTTCGGTTTATTTCTTCAGTTTTGGCTTACATGTTCCATATGCCCAACTCTATGCGAATGCTTGCCATCTAGTTTAAATACTTTGTGCATTACATGCTGCCTCGCATCATATTTAAATGCCAGCAGAGTTTCGTTTGCTTTCAACTTGTATGTTGCAACTGCAGCTTTACATTCATTACGTATAGAAATTAATTACAGAAACCGTTAAAATTTCATTTCATTTTTACGCAATTTTGCTTCAGCAAACTAGCTAGATTGGCTCCATCCATAATACTCTCTGTGTGTGTGTGTGTGTGTTCGAGCGATTTCTTTGCCAACCATTTGAATAATAAAATACCTAGACTTTGCATTTCTAACGTATGCGTGGACGCGTATGCGTTGTATAGATGGTAGGCATTACGTTTGAGGCATTTAAAAAGCAATTTTCTTTAACATGCTTAAACCGCATAAGCAATTTGTCTGTCCATCTGCTCATCGTCGTTCATCTATTCGTTCGTCTTTTCCATTTTCTCTCTAACACTAACGATAAATGATTATGAAGTGTTGAAAAATATTTGTCTTATTCCGTTGCGTTTTAATTACTTTAATGGAATACTGAAGTTAATAAATGTAATGGAATTTGAATAAATTTCTCTTGTTTCTTCTGCATAATGCGTGCGGTAGGTGCTCTTGTAAATGCGGCTATGCTCAGACGTTGAGGTGGTCCGGCTGTTTGATGAAAGAAAGAAACCAAACATGAAATGCAACTCCCAAGTGTCAAAGGTGGCAGTCAGTGTAATGAATTTAATGAATAGAAATTTCTGTTGATAATATCGGTTAATGGGTTTTGCATAGTTTTTTTTTTTTTTTTGTTTCTTCTTGTAGGAACTGGTTTTTACAGCACAATTATTGCTGATAGAAAAAGTTTATGAAAGTAGATTAAATTTTATTCAAACATAAATAAGACATAATTATGTGTGGCTATTATATCCTGTTTATTTCAATGCCATGCAATTAATTTTCGATATGACAACTTCTGGAAGTTGTTATTACCATACTTTGTTGGTATATATTGATTGTTGTTTTGTTATTGTAATTTGTTTTGTTTGTTAGTTTGCGGCACACACCCAAAACGCGGTGTATAAGCGGGTATAGGAAGTAGTAAAGATGCAAATCTATTGATTTATTACATCACTGCCGCAGCCTGCTTTGTGTTTCACTGCTCTACAGTGCTGTGTTCGTAAAAGACATGTACTCGGTCCCCAATTGGCCGATAGATTTCAAACTCCATTGAAGTAAATAATTTAGTTCGTGGGATGAGAATCTTCTTTGGAGTAAATCGCATTCTCCTGAGCCAGGTTTAGAAACAAAATATTAAAATCCAGTTAATAGAATGGCAGAGGCTGGGTTTGGAAACAAGAAATGGGAACATAGAGAATGAATTTAGATTTTGAAAACGAAGCAATGCTTGTTGGGTAGCGATATTTTCATTGAAAAGCTCTTGAATTGCTCGGACAGACAAGGTGCGATGAAACTCTTACGAATGTTATTTCAACATACGTCGTTCTCCATGAATGTCAAGGATTACTTGAGGAAATTTTGCATCCTTCAAAAGCAACGCTTATATGGATTGCGGTACACTGTTGGAATTTTCATTGCTAATGGGTTGTTAAGGGCATATATGGAGCTCGAAATTTTTGTTATGTTATCGGATTTAAGTATTCCAATTGCTTTAGTTATAGAGAGGCTCAATCTCGTTGGCAGCCAGAGGATACATGCAATATTGATAGACTCTACTCGACACTCTTATCCTTAAATCGCATGGTACAGCAGCGATTCTCACAGGCCTTTATTAGGCNNTTTCGAAAATGATTTATGCAAGATCTGTTTGCCTGAGGAGGAGGAGGAGGAGGAGGAGAAGGAGACTGACTTCATGTTTTGATTTGCTCGGACAGTCCAGTTGCGACGAAGCTCTTACGAACGTTATTTCAACATACGTCGTTCTCCATGAATGCCAAGGATTTCTTCTTTTCTTCAAAAGTAACGTTTTTTATGGCTACGGCGACTTCACTATGCAAAGATAGTCGTAGCTTAGTTAGTAGTGTTCAAACGCCTGGTCAGACATTGCCAACAAAAGAAAACATGAAAAAAATTTCTCTGCATTTTCCTCTCAGTAGATTTCTGGCAAAAAGTCTGAGAGTTAAATAAAATTGCAATGAAAAGTTTTTCAAAAATCTGTCATTTGAAGTCAATTTTAGACTGTAGGGGTTCCCCTACTCATGTATAAAATTAACACCAACAACATAAGTGGTATGAGAAGCTACGCTTGTAATCTGACCGGAGGGTTGTAATGACCAGTTACGTATGTAGGTAAGATCTTCATAATATGTATGTATTTATGCATTTTAGAGCTGCATTTTCCTAGACAAAAAAAATTTGATTTTGAATAGCAATTAGAGCAACGTAAAGTAATCTGATACTGATTTACTTTGCTTCACATTAACTTGTTATATGTGGTTGGCATGAATATTAAAGTGTACTGAACTGAACTGTTTTATCAGTGATTAATTGTATTTTATTTTAAAATTAATTTAAATTTTAGTTTATTTTATTTGGAAACAACTCCTTCTGAACTATTATGGATTTTAATAAAATTTTAATTTCTTATTAAAACAATGCTGATGGGTATTGTTGCAATTTTTATGTTACGCAAACTGTTAATCTCGATTAAAAAATTATATTTCCAAGAAATAATTAAACAAATAAATAATCAAAGCAACAATAAAATAATGAAAAAGAAATAAAAAAATTAAAAACGCTGAAAAAAAAACAATTAAAATGCATTCGTTTATCATTCTTTGAATGTGCAAAACTCCAAAACTAATTATAATAGGCAGGCAAATTGTAAAACAAATGAATGAATGACTGACTGAATGACTGTATGACTGAATGAATGAGTGAGTGAGTAAAAACAAAACAAACAAATATTATTAATAAAACAACAACACTGCAACAACAACAACAAAATAAAAAAAATAATAACTTCAATAAGAGCAAAAAGAGTTTTAATGTTAATTATTGCCGTCAATAATTTTAACATTTTCAAAAGAAAAACAAAAAGAAAAACAAGCAGAAAGAAAATGATTTTCTTGTAGAAGTTTTTTTTTTTTTTAATTGAAATCAACGTAAATTTAGTCATAAAATACTCTTGAAAATAAAAAAAAAAACCTTACAAAACTTTGTTTCTTCAATACAATAATGTTCGAAAAAATAGCACTGTTTAGCGATTTTTACTTTTAAACAGACATGCCAAGCAATCTGGGTTCAAGCATTAATACAAATAAACCATGCAAGAAACCCTTAGAGTCCCCTAACTCTAGATAGAATAACAACAAGAACAAATATCACAGGAGATTAGGAGATAAGGTTGCTCCACAGCCTCTTAAAAAAGAGTGGAACTTAGTTGTAAGACTTCCTTACAACTGCATCTAATTGTATCTGTTTACAGGGCTGGGTTAGAACCTGCTAGAGGAGACTCTATTGGCAGCTTAGATAAAGAAAGTTGATTACAATGGTTTGGTTAGGTTGAAGAGTTAGCTTTAAATACCATATCAAATTTGAATACTCATAGCAGCCTGTTGTTACACTACAGGTCAGCGCAATCCATATATTCTCAGAATTCCACCAATCCCATCTAAAAAATTATTCAGTGCAGGAGCTGCACATTAAAAGCATGACTTCCCTATGCTGGAAACTAGCCTGAAGGATTGAAATCAAACGTAAAAATTTAGTCATAAAAATACTCTTGAAAATAAAAAAAAAAAACTTACAAAACTTTGTTTCTTCAATACAATAATGTTCGAAAAAATAGCACTGTTTAGCGATTTTTACTTTTAAACAGACATGCCAAGCAATCTGGGTTCAAGCATTAATACAAATAAACCATGCAAGAAACCCTTAGAGTCCCCTAACTCTAGATAGAATAACAACAAGAACAAATATCACAGGAGATTAGGAGATAAGGTTGCTCCACAGCCCTTAAAAAAGAGTGGAACTTAGTTGTAAGACTTCCTTACAACTGCATCTAATTGTATCTGTTTACAGGGCTGGGTTAGAACCTGCTAGAGGAGACTCTATTGGCAGCTTAGATAAAAGAAAGTTGATTACAATGGTTTGGTTAGGTTGAAGAGTTAGCTTTAAATACCATATCAAATTTGAATACTCATAGCAGCCTGTTGTTACACTACAGGTCAGCGCAATCCATATATTCAGCGAATTCCACCAATCCCATCTAAAAATTATTCAGTGCAGGAGCTGCACATTAAAAGCATGACTTCCCTATGCTGGAAACTAGCCTGAAAGTTTAATCATTGTTTGGTTGTACTCTTTGGATGGTCGATGATTACGAATTTCTTTTAGTCTGGACATAAGCGAAGTGTAGTTTCAGCGGGACGGTCATCTCACGTAAAAATGATGTAAACTGGCCACTGGGATCGTATGATTTGCCTTTGTTATACTTTATAGGCAGGCTTTTTTTATGGTTAGGTTAGGTAAGATAAGATGGCGAAGCCCCATTAAAGGAATAGATCCCAGTTAGTTCAGCATATAGGCCTTTTGCGATACCACAATCATTCTACTCGAAGATAAAGCATTCCTTGTAGAAAATCCTTCTAAGTCCAAAAATATTCTTCCTATTGCAACAATCTTTACATTTTAGAGCTCCGTTAATGATAGCAGAAAGTGAGAAGTCAAAAACTGCCGTCTTTTTTGTGACAAGTGCAGGGTATCGACATATGAAGTGAAAGACAGTCTCCTCCATATCCTCCTCCTCC
>QOCX01000036.1:166691-180719 GCA_005959815.1 Sarcophaga bullata | reverse complement strand
TCTATGAGGATTGCACAAGCTTTGTCAATCACTAAGCTAAGAGTGGTAGCAATATTAAAACTATCTCTCTCTCTCTCTCTCTGCTAATATTAAACGAAAACAGAAATAAGAATTATTTAAGAAGACTCCCTTGTTATAAATGCGATTCTAAGCATCAGTGATGTCGTGTCCTACCAAACAGGAGGGCATTTCTAATCAACGACATCTTACGTTCAGTAGTGTAAACCTTAAAAAATTTTATGTTTTCTGAATTATTATAACCAATCAGACTTGATGAGCAACTCATATGTTTACAATGAAAATCTAATTAGATTTTGTTGCATGATCTCTATACTCTGTGGCATGGTATTGCAAACACTATGAAATAAATCTTTGCAAACAATTTGTGATGCAAGTCTTTTGTTAGCATTTATAATACATTTGTTAAACAATAAAAATACAATAAAAACGTATTGTATTGTATTGTATTTGTATTGTATTCGTATTATTTATTATAAACTTTTTGACTGACAGTTCTGTTTGCCATGCGTTGGTGGTTGGGTGCTATGAAAAACACTATTTTAGGGTTTTTTTTTTGTTATAGGTTTTGTATTTAAAGACGTAACTTCTTGGTGAATTGTAAATTACAGTAGAAAAGCTATCACGGAAAATTTCTAGGCGGAATGTACGTCCATAAGCGATTCCAATAACTCAAATCGGATCAAGGATGATAAATCTGACCACAGTGCTGAGTTATTCGGCATTGTGAAAAGAGTTCCTTTTCTCTCATGTATGATGGCGCTTTTGAGAAGAAAATGTTGAAATATTGTTCCATCATGTAAGCAATATATTTACAACATGCGAATCTATAGGGTGGGCAATATAAAGGTTTAAATTTAAAAATGTATTGAAACAGAAACGGTTTGAAATTTGGCAAAATTTAGTCCAATTGTTCCAGTTAGAAATCTTATTCATATGGCTGCAGCAGCCTGACCTCACAGTACCTTACTCTATCGGATCAATTTTCATACACTTTTTCGAGTGTATGGCAATGGCAAGGCTAATTTTGGCCTTCAAATGCTCAATTGTCTTCGGTTTGTCAGCATAACACTCGTCTTTAACGGCGCCCAACAGAAAATAGACCAACGGTGTCAAAATGCAGTTTCTTGGCAGCCAATTGACATCACCACTTCGGCTAATTAAACGCTTGATGTAGTAAATCGATTGTGGCATGAAATGTAAGGCAAGTTGTTGCATCCTGTTGAAACCAAACATCTTGCACATCAATACCATGAAGAGCGAATACAAAAAATCAATTATCCTGGTGTGATAGGGTCTCTATTGACCGTAAATGTTCGATGTCCTGTCTTTCAAAGGAATATAAGCCAATATGTGGCCTCCGCTCTAAAAGCCATACTAAAAAATCACACGCAATGGATGCATTGACATCTGTAAGACCACGTGTGGGTACAAAAGAATCGATTATCTTGCCGTGATAGGTGTCTCCATGGAACGTAAAGGTTGCACTGTCCTCTCTTTGGAAAGGAATATAGGCCAATATGTGACCTCCGTTCCACAAACCGCACACAAACAGTCACACGTAATGGTTACATTGGCTTCTGTAAAGCCACCGCAATATTGCTTATTAACGCACTCACCAACATGAAAATAAGCTTCGTCAGAAAAGACCAATTTTTTCTTGTTGACTCAATATATCCCAATGTTGTTCAAGCGTAAATCGCTTCCTTAGGTTTAGTGGAGATAATATAATGAATTTTCTGACAGAATAAAATAGCATAAGTATTGTCAGATTCGAAATAACCGATAATTCAAATTTAAATCTATACCTATATATGGAAACAAGCCATTAAGCTGATTGACTCTGTATGAAGCCAATGCGTAACTCTGGCAATGCTTATGACAGAATTTGTTTCCATATATCGGAAGCAGAAGAGGAAAACGTTGAACGGAATGACGTAAACTCCTTACAGTAGACAAACAAATATGCGGGGGATAATGATTAAAGCTGGTCTTGACTTCAGTAATCTCATGCAGTCAATACATAGGGTATCGTAAAAACACCTCCCTGCCTTAATTTTTTAAATGTTTTTTTTTTTGTTGTTGTTAATTATTCCATATTATTTACCATAATTTCTGTACACATTTTGTAATTTATAATTACCATACATATTTATACTCGTGTATACATATACCATGTATTTAACACTTCATAACCTTAATTATTATTGTGGCATATTTTCTGTTTTTTTTTTGTTGTATTTTTTTGTATTTTTTTTTTTAATAAACGAAACGGTATTTTTCTTCATTTTTTTTCTAGTTTAAATACTTCCATTTATACATTCCATCATGACGAATATCGTTAGCCATTATTCAACAATATCTACTAATTAACCATTGGGGCTCTGTCTGAGTAATATTCAGTCGTAACTTTTTAACATGATCATCAGCACGATCACCTGGTTGCTGGTGCTGCTGGTGCTGCTGCTGGTGATTATGATTATGATGATGGTGTTTAAACGGCATCTCTTTTCTATCTATCACCAGTTGTTGTTATAACATGTATCACAGAGTAAGTATCAGAGTCTAAACTATTGTATTGTTATTGTTATTGTTATAATTTGTATGTAATTTCTGTTTTTTTAATTTTAATTTCAAACAAAAAAAAAAACAACAAAAATTGACTGCATTTTGTCTAGCAACTCTTAAAAAAAAATTTTTTTTTTGTTTTATTGTGTGTGTTGTATTGTGTGTGGCTTATAATTTTTGCCACTATTACAAAATTGTTGTATTTATTGTTGTTGCTGTTGTTATATATTTTTTTTTCTCTCCCCAAAGTAATTTTTTTGCTAAGACCATAGCAAATATTTTTTATTTAAAAAAAAAATTGATGAACAGTTGTTCAAAGAATGAATTCATCTGTTAAAGAACAATAAAAGTATGTGTCTTAACTCTTTTGTTTTAAAAAGCTGCTTACATTCATGTGTGATAAGTATTTATACTTACATAACATACATAATTGGCCATTACAACCTTTTAGTCAGGATGACGGCCTAGCTTCTCACACCACTTATGTTGTGTGTCTTAAATTTTATAAATGAGAGGCGGGAACTACAGTCGACTCCGAACGACAGATTTTTGAAAAACTTTTCATGGCAATTTTATTTACTCTCAGAGTTTTTGCCAGAAATCTGCTGAGAGGAAGCCGTCGAAGAAATATTTCTTTTTCGATATTTCGTTTTTGATGTCTGACCGGGGATTCCAAACCTGGCTTTTCGTCTAGTAAGCCAATGCACTACCTATTACACTGCGGCGACTTCAAAAAAAGGATTTATGTTTGGCGATCGACTCTAGGAAAACTTTGGAAGTGGGTTAGGCTCAGTGTTTTCGCAATAAAAGTATTTACGACGAAACTGCTGTTCTTTATAACAAATTCAAATGGTTAGCTAGGCACTGCTAAGCATTTCGATATTTTTCTGACTTACCAAAGCTATTTGGAGGGGAAATCTTGTAAATAAAATTACTTTCTTCTCCTGTTTCTTCACATACATACATAATTGGTCATTGGTCAACCCTTCAGTCCGGATTTCGTCCTAGATTCTCACTCTGCTTATGTTGTGTGTGTTAATTTTACACATGAGTTTACATCGACCTTCAGTTTAAAGTCGATTCCGAACTACAGATTCTTAAGAAACTTTTTCATGGCAATTTTATCTCACTCTCAGAGTTTTTGTCAGAAAGCTGGTGTAAGGAAATCGCGCAATAAAAATATTTTTTTGAATTTTTGTTAAGTTGAAGTTGTCTGATCTGAGATTTAGACCTAGGCCGCATGCCTTATAAGCCAACACACTATCTACTAGACTAAGACGATAACAGAACCGTGGTCTTACCTTTAATAACCCATGGCGCTACCAACTAGACTACGGTGACAACAGTTCTTTCATTACGGGCATAGGAGTAGTTGGTAATTATCGTACGGCATTTTGCTTTATTGGCGTTACGATTATTATTGTCTTGAAGGAGGTACAGTACAGTAATATCCGATTTCTTACAAACCCCAACAAGTTTTTCTAGCTAAACTAGTGATTGATTTATTATGGCATGTAGGTTCTGGAATAACTGGGTTGCCGTCTAACGTTTTATTTTTAGAAATAAAGCTATCTTTGGAAATGTATAGAGTTGTTGCATTTAACTCACTCAACCGAAATCATTCTAAAGATATTGCGATTCCAATGTTTGTTGTTCTGTATTTCTCGCTGGGGATTACACTGTCGTATATGCTGAGGTGTTCTTAACTCAATTTCCCAGTTTTATAAAATTCAAAGCCTTTCAAGAATTTTTTTTTTGAGATTTCTGTGTTCGAATTTGAAAGCTTGTTATTTTTAATAACTTAGAATTTAATTCTTTCTACCAAAAATTACCGAGCCTATGATAGTTGTAGTCCAACTGAGAGACTCTATGTTTTATTTTAAAAATCATGCCACTTTTTCATCTACTACAATGCCAACGATTGCATTCTTTAACAGAACTGCCTATGGAAGCTTTATAAAGTTGTAACAGAATAAAGATTTCTTTTCACATCTGGTTTGTTGTTGTTTGGTCCATTCGACATGCAATTGATGTCTTTTTTTCTTCACAATATTTTCAGAAACCATAACGTTAAACGAGCGGGTATGGTGATGGTGGTAAAAATAATTCTGCACATGACTTTATGATTCATCATTAGTTTCAAATGGTTTTAAAAAACTCTGTTATTAAAAAAATAAATGAAAACAAAAAAAAAACAAGAAAATAAAATCATAAAAACCACAATAACACTGCTAAACACCGGTGTAATATTAAAACATTAAACGAGTATCGTACGAGTATTGTTGAAAACTTGCCGGTCTCTGTAAGGTCTCTGTGAGTCTGGTAGTCAAGTTTATTTTATTTTTTTTCTATTTTTTTTTTCTTTTTCATTATGAACACCACACACACACATCATTTATTACCCAGACTCCACCTTTTGGTCTCACCTATGCGGTGCTTTAAAAGACAAACAGAGACATAATGACGACGTCTCTAATGCTGGGTAGAAAAACGTTCAGTTCAGTTAATTTATGGATTCGTTATGTGATGGTTTAATTAAAAATTAAAAAAGAAGAAATTTATAAAATAATCAAATAAAATCATTTGTTTAAACGAAGATTTTATGACACTTGTAAACTCTTTAATGGAAGTTATTAGTTTTGAAGATATTTTTTTTTTTTTTTTGTTAGAAATTATAATAAAATTTCTACGTCAGTTAATGTCATCATTGTTTCTCAGATGATGCACTCTCCCGTGGGTGAAACAATAACTGGCGAGACTCCAGGCAGAAAAATGAAATGCACATCCCAGATCCTAATATAGATATAGGCAGTCTTGGTTGTTTCTTTTACATACAAAGCAACTTTAAAAACTTTTTATCATAGATAAACTTGCAGAATCCAAAGCCTTTGAGTGCATTGAAACTCATCCCACAAATGTGAGCTTATATGTCATGTTGTGGACCACAACACAGCAGGAAAATTGTGGTGATCCCGATGAGAAGGAATCGTGAGTGTACTTACTTACTTAATTGGCCATTAGCAATCCGATAAATGAACTTTGGCCTGCCTTAACACATTCATTCAGAGGCCTTTACTTCTTCTTGCGCTTTTCCTCGTTGGTTATACCTCCTTCCTCGATTTGACCCTTCCAACCCAAACAAGATTGTCTTTTTCGCCTACTTCCACAAATCCCTGAATCTAATACCCGTCTCGGTGGAGCATTTTCTTCGATTCGATCATAACCTAGCCAGCGCAGCTTCTGGATGTAAATGCCCTGCCCAACGCCCATGTGGTTAAGGACATGCGGAAATCATCGTTTGATCGCACTGGACCGAAAATCCAGTCGTAGAACTTTTCTCTCGAATACTCTCAAGTCTGCTGCATCAGTGCTTAATAAAGTCCATGCCTCTGCGCCATAGAGAAGCACGAGTAGGATGAGCCTCTTGTAGAGTATTAGTTTCGTCTCACGAGAGAGGTTTCTGCTGCTCAATTGCCTAATGAAACGATGGTAAAATCTTTTAGGAAGAGTGTTACCACGCTTGATCTCCAGACTGACACCATTTTTGATGGTAACTCAAGATGATTCGTGAGTATATTAAGGCTAAATAAAGGCGATTAGTGTTCTTAAGGTACGCTAGGCTTTCTATGCACATCAGAGGCACATAGAGATGGTAGATAATACTGAAATGATGGAATACTTTACTCAAAATTCCAATATTTTATAGAGGATACTATACCAGAAATAACTCAATTTAGAGGAGTTCACGGATAAGATCACAGATTTCCTAGATAACTGGTTAATAGCCCTTAATGGCGAGAGTTTAATGATCTTGAACCCTTAAGGTTGGGCTACCCTTCTCAATCTCTCTAAATTATCTCTCAAACGTCGCCGTAGTCTAGTAGGTAGTGTGTTGGCTTATTAGACGAAAGGCCAGGATTCAAATCCGCGCTCAGACATCAAAAACGAAATATGAAAAATATTTCATAGGCGACTTCCTCTTAGCAGATTTCTGGCAAAAATTCGGAGAGTAAATAAAATTGTCATGAAAAGTTTCTCAAAAATTCTGTCCTTCGGAGTCGACTTTAAGCTGTAGGTCCCGCTACTCATGTATAAAATTAACACACACAACATAAGTGATGTGAGAAACTAGGCCGTAATCCTGACTAAAGGGTTGTAATGGCCAATTATGTATGTATGTCTGCATGTATGTAGCTATAGTCTCGAAGGAGGTGCGTTGGCTTATTAGAAGTGTGACCATGGTTGAGAACTTAGCGAAGACATCTCGAACAAAACGAAATAAAAAAATGTTTCTACGGCGACTTTCTCTTAGCCAATGTCTGTCAAACCCTTTGAGAGAAAATAAAATTGCGATGAAAAGTTTCTCAAAAAAAAACTACTTTCGGAGTCGTCTTTAAACTGTAGATCTCGCCACTCATGTGCAAAATTAACACACACAAAGTAGTTGGTGTGAGTAACTAGGTTGTGAGGCTAACGGATTGTAAAGAATAATTATGTATGTTATGTATGCAAATAACACTCCACAACATTATGCAAATGCCATCTGGGCATTTGGGGATCTAATTTTAAGAACAAGTTGATGTAAAGCCTAAGGAAGTTAAATAGAAAATTTTCCATAAAAAATCTTCGATGTCACATGGCTATTCGAAGTTGATCTCTGTTATTAGAAATGCATTTCCTTATTCAAAATTTTCCTTCTCCAAACAAAAGAAAAATGCTTATAAATTTCCTTGATACAATTATTTGATACGATTTTGAAGAAACGAAATGCCATAAGAAGAAGCCTCAGTAAAATGAAGAAGAAGAAATCAAAATAAACTTATTAAATTGAAAGCCGGCAATAAAGGAAAGCAAAAAAAAAACAACAACAATAAAAATAAAAAATCATTTCATTATAAACAAGCCCCCCCTCCCCCCAATAATAATAATTTGATCTGAAATTATAATAAAAAAAAAACGAATTCTTATTTCACTTTGGCTTTTATGCCACAAACTTACTTAAACTCTTAAACTACGACAACAATCATTGAAAGCCATAGTACAGGAACAACAACAACAACAACAACAGTAACAACAACAGCAATTGAAAAAGAAAAAGTTCTTAAAATATGAAAACCACGAAATACAATTTAAATTTAAGTTGTTGAACGTGTGTGTTGCCACAAAGTGTGTTGCAAGTATTAAAGATACGATAATGACGATGACGATGATGATGATGATGATGATGGTGGCAACTAAGAGAAGAAAACTAAAGTGAAAAAAAATTGTAGCAAGAAGCATAAAGAATGAATGCAGCAAGTAAGTACGTATGAGGCAAGCACAAGTAAGCGAGCAAGCAAGGTGCATATTATTATCTCTAAGGATTTATGACATTCGGACACAAGATGAAGAACAAGAAAAAAAGAAGAAGAATGAAGGAGAATATTATGAGAACAGCACAGCACGTTTTACATACAGACATACGTACGTACGTACGTACGTACATATTGATGTAGAGCAGTTACACAAAGTGTTCAATGAGTAGAGAACGAAAGAATGAATGAGAAAATTAGACTTAAGCCAGGTCTAAATATTAAAAACAAAAACAAAATCAAAAAAAAAACTAAGGGCATATCCTCCTGGACCAACCTTTTAAATAAGCCAACGAGACAAACAACAAAAGGCACACACTGTGTGTTGGCCATGGGAATTTTGTATTATAGCTGCACACATTGCTGATAATAATGACGATTATTATTATTTTCATTGTTGTTGTTGTTGTTGTCGTTGTTGTTGCTGCTAAGAAACTTACTTTGCTTACCAAACATTACTCCACTACATGTTATTGCAGCTATACGTAGCCACACACTTCCATATGTACGTACCCCTCGTACATGGTACATACGTTCCTTTATTTGTTTCGGCCATTTAATTTGCATGGCGAACGTGCAACATTGAAAATATGTGCCTCGTTGTTGTTGTTGTTGTTGTTCCTGCTTGCTGTCTTTCTTCAAAATTTAACTGATATTTGTATAATGCTGGTCGCTCGATTCTCTCCCAACTTAATACAATAATGTTGAGGGAGAGGTGGGAAGGAAAAATAACCGAAATAACCGAAGAGTCATCAGCATCACTACCATCGTCATCGTCATCGTCATCGTCATCATTATTATCACAAATAATGGCAACAATAACAACATGTTGCATTAACTTTAACCATATTACACAAAAGAATTTACAAAACGAGGATTGAATATGATGCACAATGGGTTGAATGCGAATTTGAAAGACTTGAAACTGTGGAGAAAAAAATTAATTGACGCCGAAACATTTAAGAAGTCGTTCTCTCTTGTCGGAGGTATACTCAATGGCAATAATTTTTTTAAAATGTGCCGAAGATTCTTTACTGCCATTCCCTTCAACTTCTAAGCTTCTTCGAATGGCTGGCATATTTTCCCTGAGTTCCATTTTCCAATGTATATTGCCAGTACTTGGCATATTTTTCTCTGAACATCTCATAAGGATTTCAATTTCCTTTTATTAATTCGCATTCAAGTTTTCCATAAATTTTCCTTAATTTCATGCATTCCCATAAAAACGTGTGAATAACTGTGAATGAAACAGTTCCTCAGGAGTTAAAAAGAAGGGGAAAGACAGAGCCAGGAAACAATTTTCCAACTAGGAACTTTCCAAAGTTAACTACGATAGTGGTTCTATGGATATTATAGGAAATTGTGTTGCCTATGAAATTACTACGGTGGGACAAATTTCTCCACGCTTAAGCCATTTTATGATCGCCACATTTGTCTTATCAGGAGGGCTATTCGCAATATGGTGAATATATTCGAGTACACCAATACCCATACGTCGGCAAAATGCAAGGTCTGTTGAAAACAACATTGCCGCGGGTCGTGGGAATCCGAGGCCGTCTATTTCGCACTTGGCGCATCTACGTAGATTCGTGGGTATGCTCCCCTGCGAACTGAAAGTAAAGATCGTAGACAACGAGATATGTTGGCTGAATGAGCTCTGGAGCAGCTGGCAACTAACGAAACATAATAATCGAATTTAGGACGATAATAACCCAAATGATATTCTAAAATGTCTTATGTATTGCGAAAAAAAGTCACTCTTTGGTGTGGATTTTTGCTTGGCGATGTAATCGCTCGATATTTCTTTGAGAAAGATGTTGGCCAGGTAATAACTGTCTGTGGCGAGCACTGTAGGTCGCTGATTACCAACTTTTTTTTTGGTCTTACATGGATGGTTTGAGCTCATGCCATACTATTCAGACTCGACTTGAGGTATTCTAACGTGGAGACGATGTGAACTGGCTACTTAGGTTGTGTGATTTAACGCTGATAGACTTTTTCTCGTAGTGTTTTCTTAAGACCGAGGTCTATGTGAATAAGCCACAACTAACCCGGATATTATAGTCAATATATGTTATCCATCGGTCAATTTCAGGTCTGATATATGCTGGTCATAGGAGATTGGTTATTGCAGAGTGCTTCACCCAGGCAAACGTGGCTAACATTTGAGCGATTTGTGAAAATAATAGCAGCGATATGTCTTTCAAATGAATATTGCGTAATTGTTTATTACAACCTTTCAGTTAGGATTAAGACCTAGCTTCTCACGCTATTAATGCTGTGGAGTGTTCATTTTATACATGAGTGGCAGGATCAACAGTTTAAAGTCGTCTCCGAGCGATAAATTTTTTACTTCAAATGAATAAAAAAGTTAAATGCAGCCATGGGAAGCGCCTAATAAAAACTTGAGAGCAAAGAAGCTCAACTTTATAGGATACGTCCGGTTTCAGAATGCACTATTGGAGTGTATTCCATAGTATTCCAGTTCCAAGAGGATATTCTCCTACTTGAACCTCATGGCAAACCATTGGAAAATTGTGCGTTCCTATTGGAAGCTGTTCCGATAGATTTACGATTCTATTGCATTTCCACTTTNCTTTTTATACAAAACCAACCCATAGTGCATATGCACTTGATTACCTTTCATTCCTTTACTCTTTCTTTTTTCATTGAATTTCTTCTTTTTTTAACCTTTTTTTTATGATTTTATTTGCAACTATCGAGAGAAACAAAACGAAGCTTAAAACTCTTTTTGTTTTTTTTTGTGTCGTTTTGCGGTATGAAAAATAAATCGCTTGCACTCGTTTTCCTTTTACGCTTTGAAAGCCTATCATTATGATTATGAATGACGAATATTGCTTTTAAAACGTAACGTAACGTAACGAAACGAAACGAAATGAATTGAAACGAAAACGTAACATCTTTCAGTCATTTGTTGTATTTCACTTGTTGCTGTTTGCTGTTGTTGTTGTGTTTGGTGAAAAGATTTTTTTTTTTGTAGTTGGTGGAGGTTGAGTACGATGGTGGGGCCATCATCATCATCATAGTTGGCCAGATGACTGCTTTGCATTTGAAGAGCAACAACGTTCTTTCATAGTCCGTCCGTGTGTCCGTCCGTCTGTCTGTCTGTCTGTTTGTCTGTCTGTCTGTTTGTCTTTTTGCATTTGAGTTTGGTGGATTCGTGTTGCAAATGATTGGATTTAATTCATAAGACAACTTATTGTTCTTATTTAAGTTGTTATTGTTGTTGTTGTTGTTGCAACATACATTAACTCTGATAGTGAAAAGGTTTAACCATTTACTGTTGCCATTGCTAATGTTGTTGCTGTTGTTGTTATTGTTGTTGCTGTTATTTTGCATTGGCTTGATATAACAGAAGCAATTTTTTTTTCGTATTCCGTATACCGCATCACAGGTTGCTTCTGCTGTTGCTGCTGCCTTTTTGTGATGAGGACGCGCCTGACGATGATGATGAAGATGATGACGTTGACTCTACGATGCCTTTTTAACATGTGACGTTTTATGTTTTTGTTTCTTTTGTTCCTCAATTTGGTTAATTTTTTGCTCTTTTTTTAGTTGTTTTTGGCCATCGCGCTGTACGTGCACTTGTAGCGAAGGCGTGTTACATTGCAAAAGCAGCAGAAGAAGAATAATTTTTTTGTTTAAAAAAACAATACTCCAGCAAGCCAGCCAACTTTAGCTAAAAATGGTTTTAAGATGCATATCTGAAATTAGTTTTGAAAATCTTTTCATTTTTTTTCTGGCTTCTCTTTCTCTGGCTGTTTTAGGTCTTTTTTGCATTCTGATGATTTTGGCTGTTCCTGCTGCTGTTATGTTGGTAGTCAACACAGTCGTTGTTGTCTTATTCTTTTCTTTTTTTTCCATTTCTTTTCCTTTTTTTTTTGCTTATTTTTACGCTGCCATATACAGTATTTGGCTTTCAAACTTAAACTCTTGGCTTAGAGTAGTAAAGTCTTGTGTTGTTTTCTTTTTGAATTTAAATTTTCGTTACGAATCAGCATTGTTTTGGTGGTTGTTGCAAGTGCTGCATGCAAGCAAGCAAACAAACTAACTAAGCCAGCCAGTTGCGGTAAAGATGCTAATTATGAGCGGGTGGGAACTTGAGATAAATTGTTCTTGATGATGAATAATAATCAAAAATATTTTATTAAAAAAACACAAGAAGAAGAAGAAGAAGAAGAACAACAACAACAACAACAACAACAATAGCAATCACCATAAAATGTTGTGAACAAAAAAAAGCCAAAGAATGAAAAAGTATTCCAAGATAATTCGTTTAGTTTTCTTATGATTTTTTTTTTCTTTTTCTAAAATCAGATCCTGAGAAATAAATGTTTTTCGAAATATAAAAAGCAATAAAGACAACAACTTTAGAATCTTAAGAGCTAAAAAAATTGTAACATTTTTTCGTATTAGTTGAAGGCCTATTTACAAACTAAATGACTTTTTTTATTGGATTTTAAAACTCAAACAATTGGACTCATGCAATTGGACTCTACTTTCTTCGAGGCCTACCTTGCGAGCTATTAGCATCAAGCCATTTAAGCTTATCAAAGTACTTGAGGTATAGATGAAGAAATGCAAATGCAAGTTAATGTCATTTGCTAAATATCGTAAGAAGCTAACAAGAGAAATTCAGAGAGCTGGCGATACAATAGACCATTAAGACCTGAAGCTAATCTAGAGTAATCTGATTATGATATTTTCTTCTATTCAAATATTGCTTAAGTACCTCTGGATATACGCGATATTTTTCTTCACTCAGTTACTCCTTTAGTTCCTCTGGAGGTACTCTTTTAGTACTTCTGGAGATACATAAGACTTTTATCTACACAAGTGCTCATTTGACACCTCTTGAGATACACGATACTTTTTCCAATCAGGTACTCTTTTAGTACCTCTGGAGGTACATGATACTTTTCCCCTCAAATTCTCCTTTGACACTTCCTCAGATACACGAGTACTGCTTGCATAACTCTTAAGACAAAATAAATTGCGAGAGAATAATTTTTATAATAAAGACTCTTAAATTCACTAGTCGCCGTAGTCTAATGGATAATGTGTTGGCTTATTAGACGAAAGGCCACGGTTCAAATCCCCGGTCAGACCTCAAAAACGAAATACGAAAAAAATATTTCTTCGGCGGCTTCCTCTCATCTGATTTCGTGCAAAAAGTCTGAGAGTAAAAAAAATGCCATGAAAAGTTTCACAAAAATTCTGTCCTTCGGAGTCGACTTTAAACTGTAGGTGCCGCCACCCATGTATAAAATTAACACACACAACATAAGTGTTGTGGGATGCTAGGCCGTAATCCTGACTGCAGGGTTGTAATGGCCAATTATGTATGTGTACTCTTAAATTCAAAGAAGAGCTATGGCAGTAACCTTGAAATCAAAATCAATATGATTTTAATTTGCAGCATAGCATCTTAAGCAATGAAGCAAAGCTTTGTTTTCCGATGAATTCAGAAATGAAACGAATCGGTGGTTTCATTTCCAATGACATTGAGGTACTCTTTGGTATGAACGTGGTTCCGTAATGGTGGGTAAGGCTATGAATATATTACAACTCTTCAGTTAGCATTTAATTATAGATTCTCGCACCATTTATATTGCGTGTATTAATTTTTTACATGAGTAGTTGGGACCTACAGTTTAAAGTCGACTGCGAAAAACAGATTTTTTTTTAGTAATTTTTCATGGCAATTTGATTTACTTTTTGAGTTTTTGCCAGAAAACTGGTGTGAAGAGGTCATTTTGTTGAAGATATCCGACCCGGGGTTTGAACCATGGCCTTACGTCTTATAAGCTAACACTGTACCGTTTAGGCTACGGCTTAGGCGAGGAACACTGTTTTCAATTTTCTTGCAATTTTCAAAACCCAAGCGTATGAAAAATCAGACGTTTTATCTGGTCATGGTTTTTTTGATAAATTAGTTCGATTTCCACCAGTCCCTCAGACATAATTTCACATATGATAGGAGAATAATTATGTCTTTATACGTTGTGAATTTCTTAAATTTGTTAGGCTTTACAATTGTTATCGCTTTTGGTAACAATCAACTGCATGC